>RJWJ010010485.1:0-46881 GCA_004363605.1 Indri indri | reverse complement strand
GACAGCTAAAAATATATATAGAAAAAATTAGCCGGGCATGGTGGCGCATGCCTGTAGTCCCAGCTACTCGGGAGGCTGAGACAGTAGGATTGCTTGAGCCCAGGAGTGTGAGGTTGCTGTGAGCTAGGCTGACGCCACGGCACTCGCCCCAGGCAACGGAGTGAGACTCTGTCTCAAAAAAAAGAATAAAATAAAAAAATAAAAGTTAAAATTTCTGTAGAAGTGAAGGTAGACTTGAGCGGGAATCAAAATTTAGTTCAAGTAGGAAAAGAAGACATGTTCTTATTTGCCTTTATCTTGGTTATGTGTGCATAGATACATAATCTTAAATTTTCTACAAGATTTTGATGGAAAAAGGATAATTTCTAGACAATAACAAAATATTATTCCAGGTCACTTTGGATAACATTATATAAACTGAAAGCTAAAACTGAGGGTTTCGAATGAGCAATTTCATTTACCATAACCATTTTTAAATAACATAATCATTGCTTCAGAAGAGAGTGCTTCTTACCTATTTGTTACTTTATCATAGACAGTCCTTCAGTGAGCAGCATTTACCTGTGGTGTGTTCCTTAAGTTATTATGTATGGCAGTTTTGTAAAACAGTGTAAAACAGTGTATGAGCTTGAACTCTGTTCTGCTTTCTGGCCTTTCATAGCTTATAAAATCCTGGTCTCACGATCTAGGTCTTAGATGGCATCCCCATCCTTGCACTGTTCATATCTCATATACTTGGGGCTTAAGATGCAGCTCCCACCAAGGGATCTCCATCTGAATTTTGGGCCCTCATAGCTTCTCTCAACACTCCAGATACTTTTTCTATTGCAAGTCTCTTAAACTATATTTGTTAAGCTGTGATATATTGTCCAGGTACCTGGTTTTATATCCACTGTAAAAGCTTTAAAATAGAGTATAATTTACAGGTATATGATAAATATGTTTTTCATCATTTTGAACAAAAGTTAAAAATTAACCTTTAGTCAAGACCTGTAACTACCAAGTGATTTCGGTAGGAAAGTCAAATCTGGTTTACACATAGCACCTTTTCTAAGACAGGAACTTGAAATAAATTTGACTGCTTATGTTTACTACTCAACTTTTAAAAAATGTGTCCCTGTATTCTTTTTATGCTAGTCTCTTTCTTTTCATCTCTGATTAGACAGAGATGGTGATTATGCACACTGTATAATCACACATGCCAACCTAGGCTAGGGCTTACAGAGAACTGCAGAAAAACATGTGTTTTTCTATGACACCTCAGGGAACCCTTACCTTCTCGGTCAGCAAATGTCCCATTCTCCCTGGTTTTGTTTCTAGAGACTGATGGTATATACCCTCTTTTTATATATAACTTCTTCTGAATTCTCTTCTTTGGAGACTAGTCTTTGTTTATAGACTTTCTGGTAGAATAGTAATCAGAAGGAAAAAAATTGTCTTCGATCAGTTCATTTAGAGCCTTTTCCAAAGTGTCATAATAAAGATATCACAAATGTGGCCAGGTGTGGTGGCTCACGCCTGTAATCCTAGCACTCTGGGAGGCCAAGGCAGGAGGATCACATGAGATCAGAAGTTTGAGACCAGCCTGAGCAAGAACAAGACCCTGTATCTACTAAAAATAGAAAAAAAGTTAGCCGGACATGGTGGCATGTGTCTTTAGTCCCAGCTACTCAGGAGGCTGAGGCAAGAGAACCGCTTGAGCCCAGGAGGTGGTGGTTGCAGTGAGTGATGATGATGCCATTGCACTGTAGTCAAGGTGACAGAGCAAGACTCTGTCTCAAAAAAAAAAAAAAAATCACAAACTCTAAGGAAAAAATATATTGTTCAAGATTGGCCATGTACATTTGGTGAGGGTCACAGGCTGCTTCCTCTCCTGGCAGAACATGAAGGAGAACCAGTGTATACAGAGATCACATGGCAAGAGAGGAAGCAAGAGTGGTGGGGGAGGATGCTAGACTCTTTTTTAACAACTAGCTCTCTCAGGAATTAATAGAGTAGGAGAACTTACTCCCCCAGGGAGATGATTAATCTATTCATGAGGGATCCACCTCATGACCAAATACCTACCATTAAGCCCCACCTCCAACATTGGGGATCAAATTTCAACATGAGATTTAGAGGGGCCAAACACCCAAACTACAGTACTTCCTAAACAATCTAGTTTCCCTTATTATTGTATTATAATCTGTTATCCTAAAAGTTCTCAAAATCTGTTTTGAAGGTATTTGGTTTATTCAGCGTTTTGAAATGCTTCTGCACTCAGTCTGCTGTGATTTTTTTTTTTTTGGTTGAATTATATAATAAAAATCCAGCCTCATGTAGATTAATGTAGTTGGAAAGTAGAAGAGTATTTTAATAGCTTTTTTAGCAATCGTGGATTTTCTTCTTTGATACTACACCAAAACTTGATAAGTAGCAGTTTTTAAAATGTTAGCTACAGTATGGAATCTGAAACCACATCAGTGAACTTTTCTGCTTAGTTTGTCTTGTACTTCGAATGTATCTCTTACATGTGTATGATTTTGTAACATGAATTGGTCATTTGGAAAATACTGATTCCCTGAGTTATGCAGATCTTCCAAATGTTGACTTATTTTATTATATAATATTTTAAAATCACATTTAACATCATTACTGATCTCATCAGAAAAGTCTTTTAAATATTGGGTAGCTGTCAAGCTTACTGTGACAGGTACAGGTTTTCTCAAATTTTAATTTTTACTTGAAAGCTCATATTTTATCATTGAGAACAAATCTTGTCAGTTGTTTTCCTTAAAGTGACAGGCTAACTTCATTTGCTCTTGGGAAACTGACCAACCATAGCTTGTATGTCAGTCATTCTTTCAAGTGAAAGTGGCATTCCATTAAAAAAAATGACTAGTTCAGCTTGCAACTCAGACAATGGCACAAGTGCTTTTCCCCAAGACAACCATTATACTTTAGTATGCAGCAGAAGTATTCATACTTCCATTTTGTCACACAAAATATTAAAAGGATGTTAAATTGGGATCAAAATTCAATAAAATTAATAATTTTGACTGCCTTATTAAGGACATTCTTAGCTGAAACTGGCTTGTTTTTGCATTTGTTTTACTCAGTGTGTGGCATTGAAGAATACAGTGACTACGGTTTGGTGCCATGGCCTTAGTCATGCACAGGCACCAGCAGTTTTACTTGCCATTGCTTTTGCATCACCAGTGTAAGTTCCAACACAGTAAAAAATGCAAATAACATCCTAATAGCATTGTGACAGTAGTTGACTTCAAGGATGTCAGACTCTGGGATTTGATTTTACCTACTTACAGGCTACTGGGTGGGCCAGTTAAAGACTGGATCGGAGAAAAGGGACTTTATTATTCACAGTAGAACAAGCAGCAAGAACATCATATTTGCATTGGTCCTGCCTGGGAGGTGACACAAATAGACTCAGATGATGCATACATGCAATGGGTTGCCTTAAAGGAGAGGAATATTGAGCTTGGAGAATGCACCATTTTATAGCAAACAGTAAACATGCCTGCTCTTTGAGAGGGAAACATTATCTTTCCTATTAGAAAAAGTCATGTTGCCTTTTTCTCAGTAAGTTATTTGCTTTGCTTCCTACTGAAAAAATTTCATGCTCTAAGAATACTCTAGCATCTCCTCAGGAACCTTTATTTGTAGGTAGAGGTAATAGTGCTTGCTCATCAGTCCTTTTCACATTTATTGGATAACTAGTTATTTTACATCTTCATACTTTAAATCACGATACTTGTAAATTGCTCCTGGTTCTTTATCTATACCTATTATATTAGGTCTAGAGCAAACTCTGAATCTTGACTCTAATTTGTTAAAAAGACAGTGTGGTAGCAGAGATCTACCTGATATGTTTCCTAGTATGTTCCACAAAACCCTACACCTATAAAGTACTACAATATGTCCTCTGTGTGGTAATTTTTAAAGTCACAAGAATGTATATAGGATCTGAAATCAGTAAGAATACCGCTTAGCTTTAACTATAGGATCTTTAGTTAACACTTTTCCCAATGTTGTATCTTAACATCCTTTTATTAAATTTGTGGTCCCCTCTAAGAAATTCCTAGAATTTGGGGGTAGAAGAGGGGACGTCTCACCTAATATTTCATTTACACCTAATATGTTACACTCTCTGAACCTGTCTGTTGCTTGCTTAGGCAGTCTTGCTATGTTATGAAAGCTGACTTTTTCCCTGAGAGATTTTTTTTTTTTTTTTTTTTTTTGCTGGTTAGTCATCTTTCCATGTATTTTTGCTCTAAGATACATATTGTATAATCCTAATAAAACTATTATAAAGTAGTTCCTACAATTCTGTCATTAACCTGTGATTTTTTTTCCTTCCCTGATAAGTCCATTTTGGAAACAAAATAATTGTAAGGTAGGTATCTTTTGTTTTCTCTTTCCTGTTGTCTTTATCGGCAGTGCTGTGATTTTTACCTTCCAACTCAGTTTCCTCTAAGTAATTCCATATCTGATGGGTTCACCCACTGTTACTTTTACCCTTTATTGCTCTTCACAAATAAAGGTAACATGTTTCCCTCTACATTTCATCCTAATAATACCACAGGGGGCCACTGACTTGTCTATATTTCCTAGAAGTAGCATCTGGATAGTATTCCTGCTGGATGGCCAAATGGCTGCAGCAAAGCTCCTTGCTTTCCTTCTTGCTGCTGCAGATTGAACATTCTCTCCTCCCTCCTTTTTACCTATGCTATAGCCTGAGAATCCTTATTCCTGTCCCCAGCCCTTTCTTCTCACCTTATCCTGAGGATAAAGTGGTAACTATCTTATAAAGCTGGATCTAAAACTCCCCTTCTTACTTTTTTTTGGATAAATATCCATTCCTCTTTGACATGAAAAAGATACTACTAGATCTGGATAGTTAGTTGTTTTTACTGAGTTCTTTCTTGGCAAAACAAAAGTTGGTGGGACCCCAGTTTTATTTTGAACTTTGCTACTCCAAGAGAGCCTAATCTAAGTTTCTTTAGGATTTCTCCTGCCCTAGGATTGTTTGATGCTAGGAAGAATTACCTTACATTAAAAAAGGGAAATGGAAGTTAGAAGTATGGACCAGATTTGAGGAAAAAGTGGTTACATTTGTTTTAAAACTTTGTGGTCTAGAGTAGACAAGAGAACAAGTGAAAATGAATAGGACAGATTGAAACTTGGCAATGGCTATTAAGAAAGACTCTGGGTCTGAAGATAACAGACTTTAGGAGATGAATACTCAGTGAATGGTTTATCTAAAGAAAGGTATGTAATGAGGAAAGAGCAATGCACCCAGCTTTGAACCTTAGAGGATGTCCATGTTTGTGACCTAGGGAGAAGAGGGACCAATGAAAATACCTGGCCAAGCATGGTGGCTCATGCCTATAATCCCAGCACTTTAAGAGGCCAGAGTGGGAGAATCATTTAAGGCTAGGAGTTTAAGACCAGCCTGGGCAACATAGCAAGACCCCATCTCTACAGAAAAAAAAAAATGTTTAATTTGCCAGGCATGGTGGCATGCACCTGTAGTCTAGGCTAATCAGGAGGCTAAAGCAGAAGGATTGCTTGAACCTAGGAATTGTAGGTTGCAGTGACCTATGAAAACACCACTGTACTCTACCCTGGGTGACAGAGTGAGACCCTGTCTTAAAAAAAAAGAAAAAGAAAAGAAAGAAAATAACAAAACTTTAGAAGAAATGTCATACTGGTAGCTAAAAAAAGTTTCAAGGAGAAACTGGTCAATAGTGTGAAATACTGCCAAATGAGATACCAAATTCAGCAGAATGAGAGCTTTAGAAAAAGCCATTGGATTGATGAATAAGACATCTCTGGAAAATCGTGGTGAAGTCTCAGAGAATGGAAGGATAAAACACCAAAGTTTAGAGGTTCAGGTTCCATTGTGGAGGAGTGAGCACGTAACAAACCAGTCTTCTACAAATAACAATTATAAACTCTAGACAACATACAAAAAAAAAAACTATCTGAAGACAGTGGAGACCAAATTTTGCATATTTTGGAGGGGAGTAAAAAATATGGAGCAAGTAACTGGCTCAGAATGCATTCCCATTTTTCTGTCGTTTTGTCCTGGTGGTGGCCACAGTTGTAGTAGAGGCATAGCAATGGTAGAAATTCCAGTAGAAAGCCTGCTATCATTCTGACTGGAAGAACCAGGAAGGAGAATGAGCCCACAGTAACCATGGTCACCAGAGAGTGAGGGAAGGAGCCTCAAAGAACAAGAACCCTAAATTCTGTGTTTAAACACAGCCTCTGGCTGTCCCCAAGTTAGCAGGACTAACTAAAAGCAGTCTTAAAGGACTGAACTGAGACCTGAGCTGCCGCTCTCTATAGCAGTGACAGTTTAGAGTCCGGGCTAACCAAGTTAATTGCCTGTAAAAAACAAAATCACCAACACCATTCACCACCATGTAACGTAAAATCTCCATAACATAATAGTTACAATGTTTGGGGTATGGTCCAAAATCACTCGAAGTATAAAGAACCTAGAAAATGTGACCCAGTTACAAGGGAACAGATACCAACCCTGAGATGATCCACGTACTAAAATTATTAGACAAAGATTTTATCAGCTACTGTAACTATGCCTAGTCTTCTATTAAAAGATAGTTGGGGAGACAGGAAGGAAGTTAAGGTTGTGACAGAGGATAGAATTAATTAACAGTAAGGTACTCCATCCATTGTCATACTTCATCAAATGCTTAACTTCTATATCAAGTATTAAGAAATACTTAAACTATGAAATTTTGTCTGAGAAACTATTGCCAAATTGCCTATATCAACAAGTGGCTGGTTTGGCAGAACTTGAGTAAGCTATTTTTGGATGTAAACTTCTATTTGTATTGTACATCCTTGAACACACACACAAAAAATGCCATACCAAAGGTCCCTGCCCCAGGCAATATTTAAAAATCAAAACTTGGTCTATAACTACTTCTCGGTAAGAAATACATTTTTTTATTGTATGACAGGCAGATTTTAGAATCTTAAAATTCATTTTCCTTTGTGCAATATATAAATGTTGCCATCCATTATCTCCCTCCCTCCCAATGCTGGATAACTGTACCAACTTAGCTTCTCTAACAGCCAAGCGCTATGGCTGAGTAGTTAAAAGCTGGGGCAGAAAAGCTTGTCTTCTAATCACAGCTACCCCACCTACTGGACTATAGGCTTATAGGCAAATATAGGTTATTTGATCTTGCCAAAGGAAACTTTAAAATCACAATTAAGTATTTAATTCACAAGATTTGTGGCTTAAGTTAAATAATACATGCAAATTGCTTATATAATACCTGTTTCCAAAAAGATATCTTCTGTTCATCATGGTAATGGTATAACACTAAATTTATGGTTAAAGAGAATTTTCCCTAGTCGGTTCATTCTAGATGTAGTGTTTGGGGAAGGAGTAAAGGGAGTATGAGAAACCTTACTTATTTAAATTGGTCATTTAAGTTTTACACTTTCCATTTTGTATGAAAAGACATCCCACAATTAAATATTTCTTCCTTTTGAGAAAATAAATTTATATGCAAAAGGTACTTAATACAAAGTGAAAAATTTAAAAGATAGATGGTAGGAAAATATTAATCTCACTCTACTTCAAATTAACTTCAGTAGGTAGAATTGAAATTGCAGTAATTGTGGCAGTACTGATAAAGGATTTTAATTTTTAAAAACATTTTTTATTTTAGCATGGAATTGATAGAGATTTGGGGGAGATTTAAGTTAAACCAGGACCCCATAAAGAACTTGGAAGTAATTGGGGTGTTTAATTTTATCTTTATATTGTTTATTTTCTTGCCACTTCCTTCAGAACTCTGGGATGGATCCCATTTTGCCCCGGAGTTGTTCCCGCACTGGCAGTAGGTTTGCCTAGCACACTGTATCATGTAGAACAGACAAGGCTCCTAGGATTTGTGTTTCTCTTACTTTGCTAGATTTTCAGGAATGTTAATGAGGGTGAGAGAACCATAGATTTCACATGGCCATAAATTCTAATAGATTAAATACAATTTCCTTGTATCTTCTTTTTACTTTTTGTGTTCAAACTCTTAAGTGACTATGCTGTTCTATTTATTCTTATCAAATCTCTTTTTACAATTTTTTGGTCCTGTTTTCTACCTTAATCTTCTCCTTCAGTCCTTCTCTAACTTTCTCCCTAATTCAGCCATATCCAATGCGTAACTTCTCCATAATATCTTTTGTCTCAATATATAAAAAATTGATAACAAAATACTCAACCTCAGTTTCTCCTTTAACATTTCATTCTTAGATTTCAAAAAGTCTAAGTGATAAGTGAATCTTTTTTTTCACGTTCTTTTTCCACTGCTCATTTTTCCTTTTTCTTTAGTGAATATTATCAAGCTAATATTTATAACTATTCCACAGTTTATATTCCCTCTACCAATCCATCCAATCTCACCTTGGCTTATTTCTTGGTTTACATTTTTCCAGGTAAGAGCATAGTTTTCTTTTCTGTTTTAAAAGCATAATACTATCGAGCCTCATCCAGAAGTTAAATAAAATATTGGCTACACTCAGTTGCCTGAACCACCTAAGAATAAATATCCTTTTACGTGCAAGGATTCCAACTAAAGTTTAGAGGTGTCTTGATATGAACACTGCAGTAAAATGATAGGCGTTGCTGTAGTTCAGATCTATATCATTGAAAACTTACCTCCTTTTTACTGCCTTTTAAAGTTGACATTTCTTACATATGAGAAAATATATATTGTATTAATGAGTTTAGTCAGTGTTATCTTTAAAAATTCCATAATTCAATTTAATTTTATTGACTTTAATTGCTTAAAATTTGTGAGAAAAGTGATTCCAAATGAAAATTTTTCATTCCTTTTCTGTATTTTTCAAATTATTTTGAGGCCAGGTGCAGTGGCTCATGCCGTGATCTCAGTGTTTTGGGAGGCCAAGGCAGGAGAATAATTTGAGGCCAGGAGTTCAAGACCAGCCTGGACAACATAGCAAAACCTTGTCGCTACAGAAAATAAAATGAAAATTAGCTGGGTGTGTTGGCGCACACCTGTAGTCTTAGCTACTTGGGAGGCTGAGGCAGGAGGATCTGCTGGACAGAGTGAGACCTTATCTCAAAAAAAATTATTTTATAAAAGGAACAAAATACTTTCACTTTTAGTACAAACTATAACAAAGGCAAGTGTTAGGGAAAATACACATTTTTTTTCTTTGAGAGATTGATGTCTAACATATCCTACAATGTAACACAAAAACATTTTCTCTTATCTTTGCATTAAGAGTAATGAATTAATGAATTATTAATGAAATATTAGTCACTTATTTTTTTCTCCCTCCTAAATATCAGTGCATATTCAACTGGCCCTTGAATATATATTTTTTATATAATATCCGTCTGCGAGAAGCTTAGACTGATTTATACTAAATCAAAATTCTCCCATTGTGCTTAAGAGGAAATTTAAGGAAACATTTTACAACATCTTTCAACAGTTTCAGATGGGTTTATCTCAATAGATTTAGTTGAATGACTTATCCAGTGACATACCGGAAGTGTATATGAAAAGTCTGATGTGTAAAACTCTTGTTTCAGCATTCATTACACAAGTTTGGCATTTCTAAACTAGCACTGGGAACGGTTTATGATGTTAAGTATTTTAAGTTTTAGTACCTCAAAATAAATTCATTTCTTGAATGATTTTAATGCTTAAAGTCTCCTAAAATATAATGTTCAAAATTCCCCTGCTTTCTTATTTGAAGTTACAATAACTTCAGTTTTCTGCAGGTCTGAGCCCACTTGAGTAATATTTGAGAAAAGAAAGAAAAACACAAGTTATCTCTTTCTAATGTTTACTTACTCTCTGAGATGCTAAACAAACTGATTAATCTTCATTAGGAAAGATAAATCATTGAAAAGAAAGTCTGAGTTTCTGGGAAAAGTGTTGAAATTGCCATTGACTATACTAATCCTAAATCTGTTGAAAAATTAATGATTGTTTTCAGAAAATTACATCAGACTGCTATAATGGGAAATAGCATTAACATGTACCCATCTAAATAAACCCTACTTCAAACATCTGTCAGAATACTGCTTGCTTTTATTTTTCAACTAACATGTTAAGAGGTCCCTTTTTGAAAATTTTTCTGGGTTCTGGGGACTCATATTTTTTATTTGAAATATATTAGCAGATGTATTTGGTGTGAATGATAGAAGGTACAGTATATTGCTTAGTACAATCACTAATACTTTTCTTCAATAACAATAAAAACAAAATAATAGTAAGCACAGCTGTGTTCCTAACCCCAGAAAACTAAAGACCTTTATTTAGATACTTGGTAGAAATTCCTTAATAAGTAAATCCTCCCTTTTTACACCCAAGGAATCTGTTCTCAATAAATTCACCCACTCTAGTTATCAAATCCAAACATCATAAAAAGTAAGTTTGCACCAATTATTTAACAAGGCAAACAAAAGCTTATCATTCTTTTCCTACCTTTTACTTCACCCCCCCCCGATCCTCATTAGTTTTTAATGCTTCTTTAACCTCAGAAACAATCATTCCTAGTTTATGTCAAAATCAGGACTGTAGAGTCATGTTTACCACTTTCTATAACTACCTTAATTTTTAGGTTAAAACTGCAGAGTACTTCTTTTTAGTTTTCTAGCTTCTAATAAAATAGTGAGATCATTTCATTTTATATAATTGCTTATTTTATTATGATTTAATATACCAAATGTTTTTATTCTCTCAATATACCTCTTCTCTGATTTTGTTGATATAAATTTAATAATATAATCTTCTAAAAGTTTTATTTTCATTCTTATAGTGTCCCGATTGGTTGGCTAGCTTTGAAATGTTGCTTTTCTTCCTAGTCCACACTAAAATCCATTGAATGTTCTAATTGCACATAACACCATAGGAAAACCTTGTCTACCACTTTTAAAAACAAACTGTGAATGTGAAAATGTCTTCCAATGTGACTGCTTTATAGAGCTCAATAAAGCAGTTTTAATCCAGAAGAAGGCATGACCTAAATGTCAGACAGATATGCAACAACAGAATCATCTTTATTTTACCTCAGTTTGATGATATAATATATAAAATCACAAATTGGATTGTCAAAGTTTTACTAATTCCAAGCTATTGTAAAATAATACTCTATATATTTAAAGTATTTATTAAGAAAAAGCTGGCAAATTAGAGTAATAACTTAAATTGGAGAAGATAATTGTTTTAAGAAAAACAAAGTGAAATCAAGTCTTTATCTTAATAAATAAGACTCCTAAGAAATTGAAAGAAATCTTTTAAAAAGCAAGAATAAAGACAGATGTACTCAGGTGATAAGAAACAATGAAATAAAATCTTCCATTTTAATAATAATTACAATGACCTTAATCAAATAAAATCTAAAAGTCACTAAGGTAAATGTCTACTAGTTTTGGAATTACAGTTTTGGCTGAATTATATTTTATGACTATATAATATTAGGATTCTTCAAATCTCTGAATTTGTCAGTTTATAGCTTTAGAAAGTAAACAAAGCTTTCTAGATATGATTCAAGATTTTTTAAAAGTCTAAACCATAGATTATTGCAACAATGTTCTTTAATGTTGATTTTTAAATGTAAGAATAAATGTAATACCAGTGTAAGCCACATGGTGGGAGTGAAAGGCAAGAACTTGTGTTGAAACAGCTTAAATACATAATGCACTATCTTTACAAATTTTTTAAATGCTTGTTAAAGGATAAAAAGTTATAGTTTGACTTTCTTTCTTCCTCTACTACACTCCTCAGCAAAGAATCTATAACAAAAGACAAAGACATTGATTTAAATATATAGGCCGTTATTGCTGAATATCAAAAAAAGTGAACACATACACACAAATTTTTTTCCTTAAGTTTCTTCTGATCATATAAGGTACTTGGTGATCAGAGTATAGCAATTTTGATTAGTAGTTAAATTTGAGAAATTCCTTGAATTGCCAGCGCTGGAAATAGTAATCAAAGAAGTTACCAGAAATGCTTTATGTCTTCACACTTTCTATCATTTTCCTTTTTCCTTTATTGTTCTCATGAAAAAAAAAAAAATCTGTTTTGTGTGTGTGTGTGTGTATGTAAGCATGTATGTAAGCTGCCTCAACTTATTTTTCAATAAGGAAGATAAATAAATAAATTTTCCTTTGTGTTTTCTGTTAACTCAGTCTCATTTGAATTTGGAAGCAATTTAAAGTGGTAACCATTTTGTATCTTTAAGGTAAGAAGACAAGAGGTTTCTTCTCCTGGAAAAGAAACTTCACCAGGGAGTCTTGGCATTCCTTTACTCCATGAAAGGTAAGTCTACATCCTTTTTTGTCAACTCTTAAAAGTTATAAATATTGAAATATATTTTAACATTTTAACAATTATAAGAAAAAAGCCTTTTAGAACTGGAAGAGACCAATTCAAGGGTCCTATATGTTAAATGACCTAAATAAGTCATACAGTTAATAGCAGAGTGAGTCTAAAAACTGAACTCTGTAAAGCTCTACTGTTTCAATAGACCAAGTATTATGGCCACATTGGATGGATCCTAATGTGAACCTCACCAAAGTAAGGAATATTTAATACTCTATTTAAGATGTTTACAGAGAACAAAACTCAATACATCAAAATTTCTAATGTGAGAATAAGACAGCCAGCATCAGTGTGATATATGAATAAGTAGATAGGCCAGTCTGTACTACATTTATGTATTAAAACTTTTGATTTATCACTTACTGCATGCCTGGTTCTCCAGAGTTGTTTTCTGGGATATTTTCCTGGAATTTAAAATAAATTTTTTAACATCAACTTTTCAATAATTATTTTGTTGTACATAATTGGTACTATGTAAGTTTAATTATGAAAAAAAATATTTGAAGTTATAGGGTTACATTTTTAAATATTGATTTGTTTTTAGGGGTAATATAGAGAAGACCTTCTGGGATCTAAAGGAAGAATTTCATAGAATATGCATGCTAGCAAAAGCACAAAAAGACCACTTAAGCAAACTTCATATACCAGACACTGCAACTGGTAAGGTTTATTAATATTAATATTAATTTGTTGGTTGAAATTGATTTCTTTTTGAACGTGAAAATATTCCTAAGTGCTAAGGATCTGCAACATACCTCTTACCCACATATAGTTAAATGCATAAGTGCTGTTTAAATTCTATAATTATTACATCATGTAATTATTGGCTTTTTCTCTGTCTTCATTGTATGTAATATTATATAGATTGAATTGAAAGACATAATTATTAATCATCTTAATGAGAAATCCCACCTTAAAAAATACAAAATAAGCTGAGGCAGGAGGATCACTTGAGCCCAGGAGTTTGAGATTGCAGTGAGCTGTGGTGATGCTACTGTACCTCTAGCCCAGGCAACAGAGTGAGACCCTATCTTAAAAAAAAATAAAAATAAAAAATAAATGTATATCTCTCAAAGTTTTCAGTTGCTATTTGGGGGTCTTAATAAACATCAACTCATATGTTATTAAGCAATTTTAAAGCCACATTAGCATATATGAGCCAAATAAAATTATAATATCAGGTTTGTTTTTAACTTCTGCCTGAAAGGTTATTAAACACTATGGAGATATATCTATCTATATATTATGCTGCCCAGACTGGAGCACAGTGACTATTCACAGCCTCAAACTCCTCCTAGGTTCAAGCAATCTTCCCACCTCAGCCTCTGGATAGATTCTTATAAATTGGTTCAAGAATAAAAATGTGACACATTTCCTGAGTGCCAGTTCTGTTGAAAGCACAAAATACAAATTTAGTATAAAATACAACTTAAAAAGAACATCTGTTTTACACATGTATCACAGTATGTTTTTTAAAACTCCACCCTTCCCTAAAACCCCAGATTGGCTTTCTGATGTTTGCTTCGGTAGTTCAATATGAATAGCAAAATATCAGAGATTGAGTCTGCCAACCAAGCACATCTGTAAACAAAAGGAAGGTAAACTGATCATTTATAATGATAAATTCTCCTTTACCCTTGTGATTTGAGCTATTCTGCAGACAATTCCCAAAAGATGTGATATACAGTTTTCACTCTGAGAGATGATGCAGCAGCGCCGACTAGCACCCCTTTAATTAAAAATCACTTTCCGTTTCTTACAGCGCTTACATTTAGGCTACTTAAAAATCATTTTATGGTATAAATTCACTTTTCGCTACTACAATTTTATTTTCAGAAAAGTTACACAACGTGTTGTTAGAGAAACAAAACAATCATTGTAGACAGACATAATTTGTTTCTTCCTCTCCCATCCCCCTGCCTTCCCAAAAAGAACTCATTTCTCCACCTTAATTTTTTGTCTTTTTCAGAGACATTGATCTTTTGTACAGACTAAAGAATATTAGGTACCTTTGA
The DNA here is from genome assembly GCA_004363605.1 of Indri indri. Taxonomy (NCBI): domain Eukaryota; kingdom Metazoa; phylum Chordata; class Mammalia; order Primates; family Indriidae; genus Indri; species Indri indri. The sequence goes on along the minus strand of RJWJ010010485.1, from coordinate 32,468 downwards.
AGTAAATGAATTATTTTTATTTAAAACATGCTAGCTATAGAGATGTAGTACCTAGAATTCATAAACATGCTTTTTTGGAACATCAACATCTTATCAAAACATTATAATGGTGATATATTCTTTGTTACACAGAGAACTTACCTCATTATCAATGGCTTAATACTTTGACCATTTTTAAATTGCACAGTTCTAAATCTAAGTATGTATCTGTCAACTAGAATACTGAGTGTTTAACTTCAATTTCTTCCCCACTAAAACTGCTTCCTAATATTATTCTTATGTTTTATATTAACTTTCTCACAAACAATACATTATTCTTGAAATATTTTAGATGTTTTTTGTTACATACTCCAGTGAAGTTTTGCTGCGTCCAAATAGAAACCAAAATATCAAATATCATGCTCTGACAGTAGATCAAAAGGAGAAGAAAAAAAGAAATATTTTTTTTAAACATGCCTATCCAGGGATTCCAAGTATGTATGATACATTGAATTAAAATATAGAACTATTTCAAATATGATTTGCATGATCTATCTGGAAAAAGTATATGTATTATTGTCCTTGTGCTATTTTATTAAAATTTGATTTTTACTTTTAAATAACCAGATATAATTCATGAAAAAAGGCTAAGTTAGTAGAATTGTACCTTTCCTTTTTTTTACTCCATTTTTTTCCTACTCATGTATGGCAAAAGCCTTGAGAAAGGATAAAGATAAACTGTACATTTATGCAAATATGGCTTCAAAAAAAAAGTACTATTTGGTTCATAAAGGAGCATCTTGTTTCAGTGGAGATTAGGAGGGAAAGATATATGATTGGGTTATAAACAACCGTCAGGTCTTTTTCTTTTGTCACTATACAAGGTAATTATACTGAGAAGTAATCTAAATGGACAGCCTATACTTAAAATTGGAAATCTACAAATATTTCTCATTTTACTTTTTTTCTTGCAAAAAATAAGTATTTTTTAAAAATAACTATTGTTGAAATAGATAAAATAGAAAAGCTATTTGCTCACCTGATACTGTTTCTCAATACAGTGTCAGGATGACAAGTGCTTTCATGCTCCTCAATTGACTTTTAAGTTTTCTAAGCTTGGATTCCTAGTAGCATTAGAAATCTTAGTTTTAAATCTTTTTTTAAGATATATTAACTGTCATTGCTTGAGCAGACTAAGGTTGGATCATTTTCGCATGGCTGAGGTTGTGTGTCAGCTAGCTATGCTCAAGGAAAATATCTGCTTTGTTACAGCTATTTGATTTCTCCATGTTTTGTTCACAAGAGGGATAAGTCAACTGCTAAAAAGTAATTCAAAGCACATTTCTGTCAATTTGGGGACTCTTCTCTATATATGGAAACAAACATGTTCAACTTAGCATAATGGTTCAGAGCACAGACTCTAGAGTTAGACTGCCTGGGTTTCGGTACCATATCTACCATTCATTAGCTGTGTAGCCTTGGAATGTACCAGTTTCTTTATATGTAAAGTGGGGATAGTGCCTATCTCAGGAATATTTTGAGTATTAAATGAATTAATGCACACACAATGATTATTACAGTGTATGGCACATGGAAGTGCTATTAATGTTAATAGTTGTCATTAGCAGCAGCAACAGTTCTTCAGGGTTCACCTTGTTCTCCTCGGAAAAATGACTACTTGAGAGTTAATAGATTTTAAGAACCTCAGTGGTCAAAGAAATTCAGCTAAACAATTGATCTTGGTCTCGATTACTATACCACTCCTAGTCACAGACAGAATATCTAGTGAATGTTGATTATTATCTTAGGCTTTGTGGGGAATAGGTTATAGATTCACTCAGAATTCATTTATTAAGGGCAGACTATGTGCCAGGCACTGGGCAGGGTTCTGGGGTAAGTGGGGAATGAAAACAGTTTAGGACCTAAAAAAACTTACTTAATGAGAGAAAGAGAGGTATACTTGGAAATACAGTCATGTGCCAGATAACAATGTTTTTGGTCAATGACAGACCACATATATGATGGTGGTCTGATAAGATTATAATGGAGCTAAAAAATTCCTACCGCTATTGTAACATTGTAGTGTAATTACTTTATTTTTTTATAAATTTAATGTAGCCTAAATGTGAAGTGTTCATAAAATCTACAGTAGTGTACTGTAATGTCCTAGGCCTTCACATTCACTTAGCACTCACTCACTGACTCACCCAGAGCAACTTGCAGACCTGCAGGCTCCATTCATGGTATGTGCTCTATATAAGTGTACCTTTTTTTATCCTTTATACTGTATTTTTACTGTACCTTTTCTATGCTTAGATGCACAAATATTTCCCATTGTGTTACAACTGCCTGCTGTACAATAACATAGCCTGGGAGCAATAGGCTATACGCTATAGCCTGGGCGTGTAGTAGGCTATTCCACCTATGTTTCTGTAAGTACACTCTATGCTGTTTGCGCTACAACAAAATCACCTAACGATGAATTTCTCAGAATATATCCCAATCATTAAGTAACACATAACTGTATAACAGAGTGTTCAGTCCTCAGGACAACGAAGAGTCATGGGAGAGCCATCTAGAGAAACTTATGTCTAAGCCAAGATATGAAGGACAAATAAGAGTTAGGCAAAGGGTAACAGGAGGGGACACATCAGGCAGTCTGCGTAGCATGTGCAGAGGTGCAAAGAGAAGACGGCATGGCCACTTTGGAGAACTGTACGAAGTTCATTCTAGCTAGAGGATGGAATGAAGCAGGTGTGCTGAAAGATGAGCATGGAGAGGTAACCAGGGGCCAATTAAGAATAGTTTTATATGCCTTGGCTGAGGGCTGAGGGCCGAGGGCCTTGGAGAGCCATAAAAAGGTTTTATTAGCAAGGTAACATGACCAGATTCGTATTTTGGAAAAACTACTCTGAGAAGGAGGGGATGGAGGAGAAGTTGCAGTGAAGAGAGCAGACTGGATATGACACAAATTTAGAGGCAAGCTAGCAGTTCAAAGGCTGCTATAATAATCTAATAAGGAGGGATGGTGTGGACTAAAGAGGCAACAGATATGTAACAGGATGAAGCAAAGACGTTGGTTGCATTGTACTATACACATCATATCCAAACAGAAAATATCTTGTGTTGGAATGTGCTGTGGCAAAAGATAGGTGTCATAAGACTGCAAAGGCCAAAGGAATATAAAGGAATTGACATTTGATAAATGCCTGCTAACCTGGACAGACACTTTGCAAGGTTCTTTATATACCCTGTCTACTTAAACTTGCATCATTAGTAAAGTCTCCATTTTGAATATATAACTTTACTGATGAAAATCTTTTTAAAATACTAATTTTTAAAACTTTTACTATTTATTCATTAAATAAAAATACATGCATTACAAACATCACTGCCTTCTTGAATGGACATTGTAGAGCATAATTTAGCTTTTCCTGATGTCTCAGGATCAACATGAAGAGTACTTTGGTTTTTTGTATCAAGAAACGTAGCCCTTGTTGGCCCTGTACTAGACCGTAGTGGTTTTCTGAATTTTTGTATGTGATCTTTTGTTTTTCTTGTCTCCTCTCATGCTTTTAGCTCTTATTGATATCTATCTCTGCCTTTAACACTCATATCCGCTTTTGATTTGCTGTTTCAAACCAGCTATGAGCTAGGGAAACATCATCAAGCTTGTTAGAATAAAACTAAAATGAGAATAGTAGCAAAATTCGTACATCTATGGACCTTGTAGCTCTAATTCTGACTCCTCAGAAGCTCTACTTTATTTCTTAACTTTCTATGTCCTAGAGAGCTGAATTTGATGTAAGAGATAAGCGGCTTCTAGATAAATGAGCTACAGAGGCCCTGGTATCTACCTGGTATCTAAAAAGAGGCCTTTTTTAAAATATGAGAAAATCCCATGTTCACACGCAATTTTCTTAACATGCATGCCAAAATTTCATTCTTCTTTTGCCTCCACTGTCTTCCTTCTCCCTAACCCCTACTACCACTACTCCCTCACCTGGATTTTTTAGAGTAGACAATGGCTAAACTGATTAGCACTATATTTAGTTACACAGTGATGTTGGGGGTAATAAATGACCTAACTTACACACACACACACACACACACACACACACACACACACACACACACACACACACACACACACACACACACACCCCTAGTAAGGCCTTTCCCTTTTAACAACTTATTTGTCTAAGTGAGCTCACAGTTGCAGTTTCTGATTACTGACAAAATGTTTAAATGTATACACTATAAGCAAATGTTTTTTAAGTATGGAGCAGTATAACTGTGAACAAGATGCAAAGCGTACGGCAAAAGATCTAGGAAAAGACAAAGCAGTTAAATTTCAACTAATAAGCTATGTTTCAGTTAACCCGCTGGAGACTGCTAATACTCTGTGTAAGATGGTAACAAACATAAAAATCCCAGTTGTCTTCAGTTGCTATAAAAACCAATATAAAAAATAATACTCATCTGTCCAAAGCTGACTGAACAGATTTTTAAAAATCATTTGAATGCGACTGTTTCCCTTTTGTGTTCTTTTCCCTGCAGAAACACAGTGCTCTGTGCCTATACAGTGTACGGATAAAACAGATAAACAAGAAGCGCTGTTTAAGCCTCAGGCTAAAGATGATATAAATAGAGGTGCACCATGCGTCACATCTGTTACACCAAGAGGACTGGGTCGAGATGAGGAAGACACCTCTTTTGAATCACTTTCTAAATTCAATGTCAAGTTTCCACCTAGGGACAGTGACTCGACTTTCCTACATAGCACTCCAGAGAGACCCGACATCCTCAGTCCTGCCACATCTGAGGCAATGTGCCAAGACAGATTTAATATGGAGCTCAAAGATAATCCAGGAAACTTTGTTAAAACAGAAGAAACTTTATTTGAAATTCAGGGAATTGATCCCATAGCTTCAGCTATACAAAACCTTAAAACAACTGATAAAACAAAACCCTCAAATTTTGTAACCACTTGTATCAGGACAACTCCGGATAGAGCTGCGTGTTTATCACCTGGAGACCATAATGCATTATATGTAAATACATTCCCACTTCTGGACCCGCCCGATGCACCTTTTCCCTCACTTGATTCCCCGGGAAAAGCTATCCGAGGACCGCAGCAGGTAACTGTTTTGCATTAACAAATATATTATTACGTGTGAACACACATTTGCCATACATGCACAGATATGCATCTCTTTTAGGTTATCAGACATCCTTTTTAAACTAATGACTAGCCAAAGGTAAGGCTTTCATTAAAACATGTAAGTCCTATAATAAATGACATGAAATTATAAAAGATTAATATGGTAAAGCTCTATTATAAAGTACCTTGAAATTTATGGGAGACGTTAAAATATATGTAAGCCTTATTCACATCTATTATGGGTGTCACTTTCTTAGTTCCTTAGTCAAAGATTGTTTACGCAGCATCAGTTTATAATAGGATTCTTTTATTAAATTTCGCACTGTAAAATAAATGGTTTCTTTATTGATAAGTTTATATCATACTCATTTTTACAAGAATGCACAATTTTCCATAAGTAAATAATTGCATCGTATATTCCTAATTATCAAACTAAGTGAACTGTCTTTCAGTTAATACTTCTATTACATTCTCAGTTATTTAGTACGTAGATCCGTAGGGTTAGTTTTGGTTTTGGTTGCTAATCTGGCACTGAACATGCAGCCTAATATATGTTTCAAATAGTCTCTACATAGGTATGATTTCAATCAAATATTTTATTTAATGTTTCTAAAGCTCACAGACTACTTATAGCCCCACAAGCCATTCCTACCGCTCCTTTTAGATTCAGGTTCTATCGCAGAATGATTCTTTTAGTTAAAAAAAAAAAATGTGTTTAATGACTGAAGACAAATGAAAAATATATAATTGTTATAATAAACAGAAGCTCATGAAAATACAGACTGATGTAAATATCTCTATAATTTGCAAACATTTGTTTGATTTCTCTTTGACTTGAGATATTTAATTTTTAAAAAAAAAACTTCATTAATACCCTTTGGCTTTAAGTACTTTTATAAGTTACAGACTTTTAAATCAGCATGCAAAGAAGGCAATAGGCAAGCTGTAATATATTTTAGTAGTAGGAAAAACTAGGCATAGCTGACAATAAGTTTTAATTATAAACTCATTTATGTTCCACATTGTACCTTATTGCACATCATAGACTCAGTTATAATTGCTACTAAATGAAACAAATTAAACAATTTCATTTATTGCAAGTAGAATTCCTGTGGAGCTGTGAAGTGCATCAGTTCTAATGCTTGCTACTCTTTTCTCCATTGTATTAATAGCCCCTGCTTTTTCTTTTACTAGTCTGTGCATTCATGTTTCAGTAGATGGCACCCTGCATTGTACATTTGCTTTCTGTACTACAGCAAGGGAAACAGCTGGTATGTGATTACAACTTGATGGAAAAGTATTCAGCTTAAAAAAAATGCAGGAGAATTGGTGTTGAGCTGTCACAAGACATGGGGCATAAGGTTAGATAATTGATATTTTGGCAGAAAAAGCAAAGAAATTAGTTTGTTTTGAAGGCCATGTTACAGTTTAGGATTGAAAGAATGTTTCTTAAAATGGGTTTTAAAAAATATTTTTCTATTTTAATCGATTAATAGAGCTTGTATGATAAGAACAGAATTCTTGAGTTACTCATAGATAGTAACAAAGAAGTAAAATTTTAGTTACATATTTCAAATTTTTACTTTGTTTGAATCATTACTACTAAACATCTCTTTTATACATTCAGCTATCATAACAAAGACTAAAACATGTCAACTTATTTTTGTTCTATGTGATTTTTTTATTTTTTGTTTTTTTTTACTTTTGCTGAGTCATTGATTGGGATCCCAACTAAGTTCTATGAAGAGATCAAATCTGAACTAATAGCTCTTAATAGAGAAGGATAAATATGGACTTTGAACATAAATTGGCAGTGAAAGATTAGCTTAACAAATTTAGAAGCTAAATTGCTTCTAAGTTAATTTCTTACTATTTTATAGATCTTAATAAGAATTCTCTTTAAAGTAATAATCTTTTATTTACAGCCATATCAATTTCCCATTAGAGTGATTTGTACTCTTTTGTTTAAACAGCAAACAGTAAAATTTTAATCTACTTAACTCTAACTAGATTTTTGTTTATATACTCATAATCATTACTGCTTTTTTTTTTATCATGGAAGAAAGATTTTTCTAAAGAAAACAATTTTACCCCAAATTGTATAACATTTATTCTAAATATTATTTATTTGCATGATAAAATTGCCCTTCTCATGAAAGGAATTGAGTCAATATTATTATAAGCCCTCTGTACTGATGATACATGAATGTATCTCAGTGCCTAGACAGACTTTGTATATTTACACCAATTGTACACAGCTGTCCAATAAAATGTTTATAAGACGACAGTGATGTTGTGAAACCCAAATGCTTCAATTAGTAATATACTGTTTATGTATATGATTGGTTAACCAGAATGAAAGAACTTAGAGGAATGAAAATTAACACTGTCAGGTGCTGGACTAGGCTTTAAAAACATATTACTTTAAAAACATATTAGTAATAGGAGCATAAGAGGTCTCTAAATTTGACTTTATGAGGTGATTCTCCTCAAAGTATCAGAATTTAGCTATGTCAGGGTAATTTACCTGTGCAAGGAAAAAAATTTTTTTAAATAATTAGGTTTACACAATTCAGGAAAATAATACATTTTCCAGTCAACAAACATTTATTGAGCACCTATTATTAAACTAAATGCTATTTCTTGTCCTTTTAGAAGTTTTTTTTTTTTTAAAAAAAAAAGGATAAATGCAGTATGGAAGGGTGTTTATATGCTGGTTATAATGGAGATGATTATGTTAAATAATGATTTTTCCTTATTTCTTTAACGAGGCAACTATTGACAGGTTAGACTTTACTCAGTCACAAGAAGGAGTAAGGCTAAAGTACTTATTATATAATAAGAACAAAGCAAAAAGTCAAAAGAATGCATCTGATGTTAGAATTTGCCGAATTTAAATATTCGAGTTTTCAAGAAGCAAAAAAATAACACATTAGTGGAATTTGTTTAGTAGTTTAAAAGAAAATTTTTCTTTTTAAAAATCAAAATAATGCTCATTCATGATTATGTATTTGCTTATAAATATTACTGAAATTTAACTTGCTTTTGATTAAGATGTCATGCATACACACACACATCATGTCTAGTGTACCACCATGTGATTAATAAAGGCCCTATAACTTAAGGTTTCTATTGTAAAATAGAAAAGGTAGAATTTAATTTAAAAATCTAAAGTATTGATTATTGTTCCAAAATTACTGCCATTATAATAATTGAATATCAAAATTGCTGGTACTAAAACTGCAATATTTTTAAATATGTAAAGATAAAATGCATGAGTGTGTGCCTCAGATGATTTTTAATCAAAGTTTAGTTATGCCCTTTATGAGAAAAAGAGGCATATCTTCATGCTGACTTTATGGAAAAATAATTTGCTTTCATATTAGGAAATTAAATATATATGCTCATAATGCATTCAATAAATTTGAACTTGAAATTCAATGCTATTTGATTTGAACACAAGTAACAGAATATGTTTTTGTTTATTTGTTTCCTGCAGCCCATTTGGAAGCCCTTTCCTAATCAAGGCAGTGACTTACTGGAACTAAGTGGCACAGACTCAGAACTGCATATACCTCGAGTATGTGAATTCTGTCAAGCAGTTTTCCCACCATCTATTACATCCAGGGGGGATTTCCTGAGGCATCTTAATTCACACTTTAATGGGGAGACTTAAGACACATTTGAAATCAGACATATCAAGTCCTATGTGATAATTTTGGGTTTGTAATACTATAACTACTTGATTATGAACAAAATTCAAGATCATTCATAGGAAAATCTCTTTTCACAGCTATTTGAAATTTTTTCTAAACTTCTTTTATAACTTTCTTTAATTATCTTTTAAAAGATCATTCTGTACAAAACTGTAGCTCATTGTATTCATGTTTACAGTGTTATCACCATAATTCAAAATTATGTATGTGACTTAGAGTTATATAATCATAATTTATGTTTCAAATATCTAAGCTTGTTACTTGGATTTCTAGTGAGATGTATTAACTTTGGTTATGTCAAATGTTTATATGGTTTTTTCATTTGTTTTCATTGAAAAATTTAGATTATTTATGCTATAGGTGATATTCTGTTTGAATAAATCTATAATAGAGAATCGGAAACAATGTAAACATCTAAGTAAATGCCAAACCAAAGGTATTTGTTGCCCAGTGATAAAATCACTGGTAGAATTATTTAAATATATTAGATCATTTTTAATAATATACATGGCTTTAATTTTTACTATGTGTAGCTACATGATGAAATGAATTGAATACTAAAAGAATTACTTATGTTGTGATCATTAGTGTGTTCTTTGTTCCTGAGTTTTAAAGAAATGAAATAAATCACATTTTGGAGGAAGTTTATAAAATTCATGTTTTCCTTCTAGTAACTTGATAGAAGGGTGATGACCAGATCCGATGGCATTTATTACAATTAGTGGATCACTTTGAATTTTAAAATTATTTTTCAAACTAAACTTACTAAAGAAACATTTGTTTTTAATGGGAGCAAGTCTAAAAAACACTGTGAGGACTATCCATATTTATTAATTTAGATTAGAAATGTTCACATTCTTGTTAGAAATTTGTTATTCTTTGATAGCAGCCTGATTCATGGCCAATGTAAGACATTTGAGAGAATGGATACCAAATTCAGAAAGCTGCAAAAATTCTTTAAGTCTTTCCTTTCGTTTTTCTTCCCTATTCCCTATAATTCTTGCCTTTTGGGTTTCTCTTTTCTCCTGATTTTTAAAAAATGTTTGAGGCATGGCTTCCATTTTATGAAGTAAACGTTGATTTGCAACTCTAAAACAAATTTAAGCCTTCTTGAAGCAAGTGTTTTAAGCTGGAGGGTTTGGGATAGAGGAATCTGAGCAGGCCCCTGTGCCACAGTGAAGAGCCTTAACTTGTGGAAGAATGAGAGTGGTGCCTTGACTTCTCAGGATACCAAGCACATCACATTGACATCTTCCTCATCAAGGTGACAGAGCGATTATTAGGTATTCACTGTGAAGGGTTCTGAGGCATGTACATCTTTCTTTCGTTGCCACTGGGGCTGAATGGAAATGCCTAGACAATTATCCAAGTCTCTTCCCTTCCCCCCGCCTCCCACCCACCCAGCCTCCCCTGTCACTCCTCCCACACACACACACAAAATTAAAAACTTCCCAGCGTGTACCAGCCCGATTATACCACTGTACCTGTCTTATGAAAGGGGATTCTTTTTTCCCCTCTCCTTTTCTAGAAGGGGAGAGTCGTTCTCACACAGTTGACATCTACTAGCTTGCTGACAACCAGAGGAAACTCTATAGCCCAGAATGTGACTCAAATTAAAGTGTGCCATTGACCCCTCCAGTCCACCCTTTCCCCACCTCCTCCACCACTTTCAGTAAGAGTAAGGAGCTCCATTTTCTTTTGGGTTCCATTGGTACCCCAAGCTCCATCCTCTGAGGGACAGGAGAGGCGGCCTGGAGAGCAGGCCCCTGTCCCGTTCTACAGAGGTAGTGCTAGCCAGGCCTGAAAGGTGGAGAGGGCACCACCGGGTCTCTCCCTCTGTCTCTTATTACTGAGTCGTGCAGGGGCTGGCTCTTGGCATCTGCTAAGCGTGGCCGGGTAAGAACAGCTCCCAGGTAAAAAAGCTGCACACGCGAAACGCTGAGTCTGAAGAAACCACCCCCGCCGAGGCGAGGCAGTTGTGAGCGGGATGCCTGAGAAGTGGGAGGTGAATGTCCTCGGGAGGGCCCCCCCGGAGCAGCTTTCCCCGGAGGCTGAAGCTGCTGCCAGCGGGGACATCTGCTTTCTTACACTCCAGCCTGGCTCACCCCGCCCCCTCAGCCCTGGGTTGCGTGGTTATTTTACCAACACGGGGGGAGGGAGAGCTCGAGGAGGTAGAAAACGGGTGGATGGAAGCTTAGAAGATTTTCTTCCCACTCCCCCCACGTCCCCTCCTTTCTTCTTCACATCTTTTAACCTTCAAGGTAAAGACCTTATAAATATGAAACAGTAAACATGTCCGCTGGCTCCCAGGCCCGCCTTCCGCTGGCGGGGCTCTCGGGTGCGGGGCCTTGCCCCTCTCCGTCCTCCCCGAGTCGGGCCGGGCCTCGGCGGTTCGGCTGGGTGCAGGGGCCGGCCGGGTGCGCCCAGCCTGTGGCGCCTTCTCTCCCGGGCTGCTGCCTCGACAGCTGCTTGTAGCTACAGTAATTAGACTGTCAGTGCTTGTTAGAGGAGAGAGGGGAAAACACGCTTCTGACAGCAGATTCCGAGACTCCCCAGTTTGTTAATTTCTAAGAGATCTTTAAAGCATTAATTGAGGTCTCCCCAACTCTCCCCACCCGTCCCTCTCCCCAACTCCTCCCTTCCCCAAAATATCTTTAGGAGAAGAGAAGTCTCTCCGCGTGGAAGCAGTGTTTCCCGCAAAACTGCCAGCCCGCCCCCCCCAACCCCGCTCACGCACAAACACGCTGTTTTACATATACATATATATGCACACATGTATACGCGGAAGGTTAACTCGGCGGAGGACTCGCCCAAATAGGCACTGGGATTGCATTTAAAATAATAATAATAAATAAACTAGGAAGAAAAGGGGGGGAGGGAAGCAGAAGTCGGGAAGAAAAGAGAAAAAGCAGCAGGCTGATTACGAGGTGTCAAAACTGCCAGGAGCAAGAAGGTGATAGCAATCAGGGGTGAGAAGAGTGCGGCATTCGTGCGGGGCAACTAATTATCCGTCTCATTTGAGAAGAGCAGCATTTGAGGCAGCAGCGTTCGCCTGCTGAACGGTGACAGATTGGCGCGGAGGAGAGGGGAGGTGTTAAAACAATGGAGCCGGGCGCGCGAGCGCTGCTGCATGCTAATCAGCCCTCCCTCCGCCTGCCTGCCGCGCTCCCTCCTTCCTCCCGGCCTCCCTCCTCCGCGCTCCCTCCTCCCGCCTGCGGCGCTCCCTCCTTTCCAGCGGGCCTGCCGCCGCCGCCACCCGCTTCCTGCTCCCTCGCTTTCCCGCGCGTCCTTCCCGCCTCTGGCGAGTGGAACCCAGCCACCGCCACCGCGTCCCTAGCTGGCCGGGAGCCCCCGCGCAGCCCCCTGCGGCACGCTCTGCGGGCCCGGCCGAGCGCAGCCCGGCGCTGGTGCGCCAGAGGGCCCGGCCTGCGCCCAGCGCCCACTCCCCGGGGCGCCTCTTGCGCAGGGACGCGAGGGCCGGCGTTCTCCGCTCCCGGTCGTGGAGAGGAGGCCGAAGAGCCTCGTTTCTGCCCGTGAATCGGACGCGCTGGCCAAGCAAATTCCAGGAAGGGCGAGGGACGGCCAGAGGTGGGAAGAGAGGCAGGGCCAGAAAGGCGAAGAAAGGCCCCTGGACTGGCTGCAGAGCCGCCCTAGGGGGCCCCCACCCCAGAGGCCTCTAGCCGCCCCCCGCCCGCCCCCTCTGGCCTGGGCAAGTCGGCGAGGTCAGCCCCCAGCAAAGTCCCCGGCGTTGCGGCCCTCGGATCCTAGCACCCTCGTCTTTCCACCGCAACTACTCGTACACGATTTAAATAACCACAGAGAAGGCACATAAAGGGCTTTAGCATTAGTTCTGCTTCCAAGGCCTGACCTCCTGACCCCAAGACTAGACTAAGAGGCTGTCTGGACCCCCAGAGAAACCGCATAAGACTGTGACTGGGGAGAGAAAGGCCTTTAAAGAAGCGGGCCACCCGACCCCTGCTGCGGAGACTGTGGGGGCGATGGGGGCCCGGGCAAGTCTGGCAGCACAGCTCCTTGCCTAGCTGCTCCTGTCAACACTCTGGCCTGAGAGAAGCTGGTCAAAAACTGCAGCGCCCGGGCTGCCCCTCGACAAAGAATCCACCAGAACCTGGGTCTCTGCTGAAAAAGGTCTTCCATACCTGTTGAGGCAACCCTGAGGTTCTGATACAACTTCCCCCCACTTTTTGAGCTTAAAAGCTGATTGTTGAGCTTAAAATACACTTTTATTCCTACCATTAAAATATTTTACTGTTACAAATTTACATAAACTATCTTTAGAGATTAAAAACCATTGACATTCTTTTGGCTTAAGTGGATTAAATGGTACACAGCCACGGAGAACTGGTACAAATTTGGACTTAATGAGAATGCAATTCCTTCTAACTCCTCCCGTGCTATTTAGCTAACCAGGTGTCAAAATTAACATAATAAAATTTCCTTCCCCTAAGCCATAGATGGAAAACGAAAGTAGCTGAAAGATAATAATCTATGCAATATAATTTTTTTCTGCTGACACTTACCTTTGCATAACTTTACACACACAATTGTTCATTTTTTTAAAAAATCAATTTAAAATGTAAAGGTTTGATAAAGCTCAGTCATATATATGCAAAGGTTTCATTCATACTGTTTTCTCAACTTTTCTCTGTAATGTTTCACAATAAAAGTACGCAAAAATAAAATTAAAAAGACGAGTGAATTTTGGTATTTTTATATCATCATTGATCCTAGTCATATGAAAACTACACAGATTGAATCATTTTTTCCTTTTAGAATATGCCCAGGCATACCAATAGAATAGCAGCTGAATGTAAAATTATTAGGGTCTACTAAAATAATACAGAATGTTTAGAAGTTTTTAAATTGAAAATTCTTAGAAGAGTTACATAAAGGATTTTGCGTAAATAAATGTTAAATGCTTTTTGGTTTCCGCTTTTTGGGAAACCACTAAACAGGCCTCTCCCCTTAGCATATCACAGACTTTTCAATGTTAGAGTATTAGTTGGCATTTGGAAAATTCCCTGGTGTCTGAATTTGTTAAAATAGCAACCTACCTAACAGCAAAAAAATTTAACTTTACATTTATTCATGTAAACTTGGAGATTCAGATGCTCCATCAGCATCAAAATTAAGCAATTTATTAACTATTTATCAGCCTTTTCTTCATTAACCAGTTCCACAAAAGCAATGTGTATCTCCCTGAACCTGTGAACCTACAGAGAATAAATAAATTTAGTTCAATTCCATGTTGTGTTATTTTTAATATCTAATCTAATTCTTCACCTTCTGATAACTTGGTTTTTATGGGTTTAGTGTAATTTCTTCTCAGTCTACAGACCTCACAAATTTGCATGATTGTTTTAATGGTGTATTTACAGATAAGTTTTTATTTGCACATAAGGACAAAAAGGTGAAGTGAAATTTGGTCCCAATGGAAACCTGTTAGGTTCCCTGAACATATGGCTCATTGGGCTGTTACTTCCTTTTTGAGATCATTTTCCAAGATTTTTTAATATATACATCAATTTGACATGTTATAAAGAAAATATATTGGCTTTGAAGATGCCTCCACCTGGGGCATATCTCTTAATAACAAACCATGTAGTGAGGTGTACCTCTGAATGTACAGGTTTCCAGTCTCCAAGAACAGGGCATAATTTGAAACCAGTCAGAGCTGCCATTTGATTTTACACTGTCTTGGAAATTAGGTAAGTCTATGGATTCTTAGAATGCCACAATGATTTGAGTAATACAGTTTAGGGGTAACTGCCTAAAACTCTTTTTCAGAAGGCTATGCATTTGGAAGCCACAGTATTACAAAGATTTCTCTCCGCAGATACAAGTGATATAAGTCTCATGTGTGGTGCCAGCTTAAGACTTAAGGGGAAAATCACAGCACTTTGAAAAAGATGTAAATGTTCAATTGGTAAAAAAGGGGGGAAAACCATGCTAAAACATGTGCCTATTTCCATTATGCTTAATTTACTATTCAAAACAAGTTTTCCTAATAAGCTCTATTGTTTCTTTCTGTTTTGTAAAATTTAATATGTGTGAGACAAAAACCAGATTCAGAATGTGAATGAAGTCTGTTTAGCAAAAGATTGTTGGAGCTTACAGTTCAAGAAGGGCCTCAGATTAAAAGAAATATCACCTCTATCACTGATGGGATATAAGGAAGCAAGTTTCTTGGGTCATTTTTAGACCTAGTTACAACTGGACTGCCAACTTCCTCCAGAGGTCCTTGTGGATGAATTCATAGGCTTAATGTGCACCAAGCGCTAGAATATTCAGAATGATTATACTACATGTATTTACTGAATAGCTTTAGTTTTCATTTTATTGCAGTCCTCTTCTTTCTGAGGCCTCAATCCCCAAACGGGACTGAAGTAAATTCTCAAACTTGTTATTCTCTTGTCCTGCCTATAAAGGGTTATTTGTCTTTAAGTCACTCACACTTCTCCAGAGAATTTGCACCTGATTATGGAATCCCTTGATGTTTAACCAGTCTCCCACGTTTGAATGTCCCCCTTGGAATCTAGAATACCTGGACAGCCTGGAGCGTGCCCACATGTCCTTTGTTGTTCAGGGCTTTACTGTGAATACATTCAAAAACTATCTTGCTGATATCCTTTTGAAGGAATGTCCAAAAAATGAGTTATCACTTATTAATTAATTCAAGGAATAGTTGTTTTTAAAATAACAAAATCTTAAAGGATGCCTACTTCAACTTTCTTTTTGTGTGAACACAACAAAAAATAAACAACAACAAAAAACTGCATCTAAAGAGGATGAGTCCCTCACACCTACTCAGATACCAAGAACTCAACTCAAGCTCTCCTGCCTTTCAATCCACTATTTTTTCTATAATAATCCCTTACCTCAAAGAAAGTCTACTTTTTCACTGACTTTGTACTTGGCCACATAGAAAGCTTAAACCATATCCAAAGTCTTTTTACACAAAAAGACTAACCATTATTCTAAACCACAGAGAGGGTAGGGAGCCTGACATTACCTGACAATGGGGTGTGGTTTATTATTTAAAGATCGTCAATTTATCACCGTCTAACAAGGGCCCCAGTACATTTCTGCTGGGAGAAGCAGCACCTTAAAGAATCAGGTGTTAAGCATTTCTCAGGCCTGCTCCAGTGAGGGAAGAGAGAGTATTGGGACATATTTTTGTAGTTTGAGACACAAACTAAGATAAGAGGGAAAGTAAAAAGGATTTGTACCTCTAAAGTATGAAGTTAAACTGCACCATAGCCACCAAACCACAATGCTAACTTTTTAAATAATCTAAATTCTAAACTAAAGGTTAAAGTTTGGGAAAAAAAGAAAAAGAAATAGCAAACCAGTATGTACTAGAGGTGAGTTTATGTATTTTCTAAAACTATTGATCTGGAACTAAAACGTTGTCTTATCCAAGCAAATACTTCATTCAGTTCCAGAGTTGGCCTTCACTTGTCTAGCTTGAGATGGCCCTTGTAGCTCAGAAGGAGGTCTCAGCCTTATATTATCTTCCCTTGAGTGTTGGTGAATCAACTCCGAAAACAGCACTCATTAGACAAATAGTTTCTCCATTTGCAGTTGTTAAATAGCACAGTGATGAATGGGCATCCAGTGTGGGTGTATTCATACCACTTCAAGCAATTGGCTTAAAAGGCAGGCTAGCTCACAGGAATCCAAAGTGTCAGTGAGGGTGATAAAGCTTGCTTGAAAAAGGTCTCTCTAACTGGGACTGGGGAAGAAATGCAAGCAGCAGGCTCCCTCCATAAAGCAGCTTTGTGACTCCCTCACACTCACACACACTTCAGTATGCAAAGACCCACTGTTGTGTTTAGTTTTTCCTGAGGTTTTACCATTGGCGTTTTGAAAGCCTTTTCTTTCAGCATCCGCAAGACTCTGGATAAGATGGATTTCTAGGCTGGAGGCTTTGATAAATTTCAAAGCAGACTTCCACTCTATCCTTCCGCTTTTAAAGTTTTCAAGTCCCAATTTGTTTGTTTGTTTTGAGACAGGGTCTCACTCTGTTGCCTAGGCACTGCAACCTCAAACTACTGGGCTCAAGCAATCCTCCTGCCTCAGCCTCCCCAGTAGCTGGGACAATAGGTGTTGTTATCATGCCCAGCTAATTTTTTAATTTTTTGTAGGGACAGGGTCTCACTATGTTGCTCGGGCTGGTCTTGAACTCTTGGGCTCAAGGGATCCTCCTGCCTTGGCCTCCCAAAGTGCTGGGATTACAGGTGCGAGCCACTGCGCCTGGCCCCAACTTTGTTTTCTTTCAAAATAAACTAAATACCAATGAGTAATGTGGCTCTATAGTAAAGATATAGAAAAATATATATATATATATATATATATATATATATATACACTAATCCTGACATTGGTACCATTGTGACTGACATTCTGCTTGCAGACATGCTATAGTATGGGAAGGAAGCACTTCCATGGGTGAAACCCAGTGAGCCCACCTTAGGGAAGGGACCCTGGTCCATTTCCTAACAAAGAGGTAACAGTGACACTGCCACTTTCCTTTCAAATATAAGAACATTTCCAAATTGCTTCAGTAATTCCTTCCTCTTCCACTTTATAATGTACTTGGAAAAATATGCCGTAGGGGCAACTTATTTTCTTCTTCAAGGCAAGGTTTCATTAAAAATGTCCCAAATATCATTTACATCAGACAATGAGCCTTGTTTCTTGTATGGTTTCTTCAACGAAATATTTTTTAGTTAGGATTGCCAGATTTAGCCAATAAAAATTCAGGATGCCCAGTTAAATTTGAATTTCAGACAAACAACAAATAATATTCTACTAGATGTATGCACCATGAAATATTTGGCAACCCTATTTTTAACATCGCATTGACTAAAAAGATATGAAATCAAGTCTTAACAGATTCTCCCCTAGTTTGGGGGTGGAGCAGTGGTTAGGTGTGGAGCTAATCTTTTTTTTCTGGCCCAGAATATTCTTTCTTCCTTTCTCTTTCCTCAGGGGAAGTCTCAGTGCCTCTTAAATTTCTCTCAGCATTTGCTGTACATACCACTCCCCTCACTTTTGATTATACAATGATTTGTGTTGTGTTTAAACGTGTGCTTATAAAGAGTCTCCTCCATGATAACGTAAGATTTTAAAAGACAGAATGCGTAGAGCATCGCTTACCCCTTTCCCCAGAGTTCCCTGGCCTGTGCTTCCAGGCCGCCTCAGGTGGGTCGGGCGGATTCTGCACTCTCACCTCTGACCCCGCGGTAAAGGGAAACTGAGATTAGGGCCTTGGACCCGGGGGAGGCGCATTGAAAGCGGAAGGCGAAAGCGAGGAGGGGGTTTAGGTCCTTTCCAGCGCCGCACAGCGCAGGGCTGAGGGCCGAGCGAGGCAGGCCCTCCGCTGAGGCCTGGCCTGGAGGCCTTCTCCAGGCGCCCGCGCCGGCCTGTCCGCCCTGCCGCCCTGCAGGGGCCCGCGAGGCCCGGCCCGCGCGCCTGCACCCGGGGCCCCTGTGCCCGGCGCGTGCTTGGGGGACCGACCGCTCCGGGCGCCCGGGTCGCGCGGGCTGGGAACCCCTGGCTCCCGGCGGGAGGTGGCCTCTCGGTGCCTCCCTTCTGCCCCGCAATTCTTCCCCTCATTTGTTGCATTGTTTGCATTAATATGAATATCTTGTTCTGTTTGTTTTGTCTCCTGGGAGCCAATAAAGCTGTGAGTTTTTTCTTTACACCAAATGCAGCTCTACGGGCGATCAATCAATGGGTAGTCTTCGGATAATCTGTGAGAGTGAGAAATCTAATAAACCTAGCGACTAAAAAAGGAAAACAAAATCTATTTTTCTCTTAGGTTAACTACGTCAGGATTAGTGTGTCCCACTTCTGCTGCATGAGGTGGATTTAGCTCTTGTTTTTTTTTTTTTTTTTTGAACAAATGGATTTAAATGTCAAGATGGGAGGGAGGAGGGCTGAGGGGAGAGAGAGAAGAAAGAGGGATGTTTGTTTAGGAGGCTTCTTAAATCTTCTGATGGTTGGCGGATTCTTCCAAGAAAAGGAAAGACAGTACTTTCTAAAGTCCCAGAAAAAGAGAAAATGAAGAGAAATGTAGGATTCTAATAAAATGTACTTTGACAAAGAGGTCCTTCCTCAGTTTTCCCACCAGACAGGAAATGTAAATTAATAATGAAGTTAACTAAGTGATGATGATAAATCAAATTATTATTAGTGTCCTCATCACTTGTCTGCTCCCGCTAGCCCCTCAACTTAACTCCTCAAATGCATTATTTGGAAGGCCCCTCAGCTATCCTGAGCAATGCGAGAAAGATGAGAAAGATCTTCTGCCTGGGCCGCTGCAGTTCTCCCCATAAGCACAATGCAACCAAAATCATTTATAAACAGATCAAAATAACAATCTGAATTATCTAACATTAACAGCTGAACTGAAGAGCCCAAGATTATGTGATGCATTGTTAAATTGCAGTAGCATTGTTTTGGATTGCTAATTAAAAAAAATAAGCAAACCCCATGACTCTAGATATGACAACTGAAAATACCCACAAATTATTTAATAAATGAAGCGTCTAACAACTTTAACACTTCCTGGTCGCCTTGTTAATAAATGTAATTTGAGGTAGATTTTAAAAATCTTCAATCTAAACAGTGAATTCATTACGCGCCATTCAGATCTCTGGATGCCTATGGACTTCTTGGAATTAGGTGTTAAATAGACAAAAGTGAACCAAACTGCCTTTAAAAGCACAGCATGACCATGTAATTCTTTTTCCAGTTTGTGGTAAAAAATGATGAAACTTCTTTCCAAGTAGCTATCACCCAGATTTAGTGTGAAAAGTAGCGTAATTGTAATTCACGCCATCAGGGTCTATCGCTGATAGACGATCAGCTGTTCTGTAGTGGGGAGAGGCTTTCTTTTCAAATAGGAAAGCTGCCAAGTGCTCTGCGATACCTCCAGCAAGCTTATCGGATTGAGTTCAGAGCCAAAACAGCAGCTGCACACATATGCAAATTGGCAATTAATAGTATAACATTCTGCAAAAAAAAAAAAATGTTTAAAAAAATTTTTAAAGAAAATAGAAAGAAGCTACCTGAACATTAACCTTAACTGTAACTGGGATTTCTAAGATGAATGACTAAGGATTAATTACCCTCTGGAGAGGACTTGCTCTTTAATACCTTCTCTCCTGAAGATCAAGTCTTTGTTGTCTTGCTGAGTTTTGTCTGTTTCGTGGAACACAACAATGGGCTCTACAGGAAGAAGTTTAAAATAACTAAAAAGCCCTTATATTTTGATTCCAGAAAAGGGGGGAATTAAGTCCTTTTCATTGATCATTCTTTCTATACACAGAGATTACAAAGTAAGAGCTTTAACATACTCGTGAAAGACATTTTATTCTGGATGTTATCATCTCCTTCCACTACAGCTTGCAATAGGAACAAGCTTCACGTCCTGGGGGTGCTGCCTATCTGTCTTGATTTCTGTCTGTCTCTTCCTCCCATTGACAGGAATGTCATTTGTATGCTTCATGTAGCAGTTTGCAGAAATCCAGCAAGGTTTATGGTTTATGTTGCCCAGCATGTATAAACATAACACTCTCAAATGTTTTTTTAAAAATCATATGAATTTGTTACATTTCTTAACATCCTGGTCCCTCTACCCCACCCCAATTCTCACACACAAGTACACTGTTTCCCTGATATAGTCATACGATAGTTGTGGCCGGGATTAGGTTGACAACCTAAGCCCCAAGAAGGGTCTGGCATTTTCACAGCAGCCTTTCCCCAGTGCTTTGAGTCTTCCTCTCCCACTCCCTTTTTCTCCCTCCCTCTAGCACAGGGCAAGGGGAGGAGGTGTGTGTGGGGGGGTGATTAGCAAATGTTTCAGATAATCTGTGAATTCTTAATAGTCATATTTCCATGGTTGAAGATCTCCCTATTTCTGTGATGTGACAGGTTTCAAAAACCTTGGCGTTAGGGGTTTTATAGCTATTTCCAAGTTCCAGGAGTTTGACATTTGGGTCAAGATCCTGATTCCCTTTAGTATGTGAGGGCAAAGGCGATTTTATTTTCCTTTATTCTTCTGAATGTTATGGGATGAGATTATATCCAGTCCTGGCTGTAACCTGTACCATATATGCAGAGTTGCAACCGTTATTTCTGCCTTTTTCTCCTTTTGTTATCTGTACTTCTAATGTTATTACTTTTAGTTTTATTGCCACCAACTGTGTCTTTAGTTTTAAAACATTCTTTTTCATATACCCCGTAGGGGCACTTCTCTCATAATCTGAGACAAATTTTGGACTATTAATATTCCAGCTGAAAGTATACCATACACTTTCATTGCCAACATGGGCTTTGAAGCTTGAATATCAACATTTTTATAGGAAATTCAACCATGTAGAATTTAAATAAGTTTGTTTATATTTCTTGGAAAAAAAGATTTTGGATAACTGTCAATTAAGTGTCCAATTTCATTTGGGGTGCAGAAAATTTTGAGCCCCTGGATAAGAAGTAAAAAATTTATTTCCTCTAAATAACCAACTCTAGATCAGTAGATTGCACTTTTCTAAATATTTATGATTAACAAAACTTTTTTTGTCTGATTCCAATAGAAGCATCCTATGTTCTGAAGACTATAAAAGTATGGGAGAAAAAATGTCAAGTCTAAATTTTAATCATAAGTAAGGCATTGTTTTTCTGGACTTGTGATACAATTTGAATGCATTGTTAGACTTTTCTATTTTCTTATGATTAAATAAAAATACTTTAAAATGATAGAGCAAGCCAATTGAAAAGTTGCTTTTGAATAAAACAGAAAAATGGGAATGCCAACTTTCTTTTCTTCCCTATAACTTCATTAACATGGTTGTATAGACATTTGCATGTAAAATGTAGTTAACAAAAATTACACAGAAGTAAATTTAGTCCTCTAGTGCTTACCTCTATGGTGAAATCAGACCATTTGGCATAGTTTGAAGTCTTCCAAGAAGCCTGGTTTCCACCTGGAAAATAAATTACTAAATTTGAATGTGTTACTTATACTATGGTGAGTTGTCTATCTGTTACATTTTATTTTAGTGCATATACTAGAAATTGTATTTAGAGTGTTCTAAAATTGTCATCTGTCAAGGTAGAGAATTATAATAATATAATTATACCCAGAAAAAGTGTTCTGACTTTAGATTATTTTGGCACTGTTACAAATATGATGCATTTTTAAAAATTTAGAATGTTTATCACAAATTCATATGTTTGATTGTCAATTTTTGAGATTAATTTAGATTAGCCATAACCAAAGTTTATTTTCTATGAATTTATTAATATATAGTTAATGCTTATACATGGGCTTCAATATAACACATATATACTATTGCAATATTTAGCTGTACTTACTTTGCTTTATCTTTAAATGGGATTTCATCTCAAAATTTTCTGAGTTTGATAAATATCAAATATTTATCAAATGATTGTTGCATTCTCAATTCACCAATATATCCTACTGTTTTAAATTATAAACAGTTTGACTCTGAGTTATAAGAACTATTTTAAATAATCAAAGATTCTATGTTGTATGACATAAAGTATCATAATGAGATTATTAGTGAGATGTCATGGTAAGTGAAGACACTACTCGCTGAATTATCCAGATAAAGACTATGTTTTATAATGCTGGAAGTGTACACAGAGGGAGAAGATGAAAGTGTGGACCTTGGCTCTATAAAAACTTAATACTCACAGCTAGTGAAAAGAGGAAACTATGTGTCTTATTAAAATACATAAGTTTTTCTTCATCTCAAATGATAGTGCATTACTCTCCTAAAGGAAGCAATTTTTCTCTCTGAAATGTACATTTTCTAAGTTGAGTTAAATAGCCTGAACAATTATGGTTGTGGAATTTTATACTGTCAAGCCCAGAAACTTTAGAATTTACTGCAATATGCCCAAATATATCTAATTACTATACCACCATTATGATTATTGTGTTTGTTCTTTCTGAAATCCTAAAGCACTTTGTGAATCCAGGTGAGTATATAATGGACACCACCTTCTATGGGAGTAAAAAAAAAGAAAAACTTGATTCATATTTAAAGGTGCTATATTTGAACAATGTGATGTTAAAATATTTTCTCTTAGCACAGGGCATTTGTTTAAAGAATTTATCTGGAGGACTCAGGACATATTCCATATAGTAAATTAGGAGCCATTACTTAGGATGATAAATAGGGATTAATTTTAGAAAATCATACCTCTAGGAAATTTACTTGGCCATTGGATTAATAGAAGTGATGGTGACAGAATAGTAATAATTTCTTAGTTAAGCCCTTTCTCTGTGCTAGACACTTCACATACATTCCCTCATTCAATCATAATAACCACCTAGGGAGACCAGCATTATTATCTTTGTTTTACTGATGAGAAAAATGAGGTTAAGTTTAAGTTACATGGCTAGTAATGGATAAGCCCCTAGAGCTATGGGACTCTAAAGTCCATGCTCCTATCATGTGATGTGGTTCCACTCTGGTTTCTGAAGGATAAAGAATGGAGGAGGTTTGCAAATTGTTTCTTTCCCCTCTTAAAATTCTGTTTTCCCTTTACTAAATCCAAAAGAGTAAATGAAGTAGTCCAGGAATTTAGCAGTGCAGTCGAGGTCCATTTGATTAGGAAGTCTTTATATGACTAGAAACAGGATTGCTTTGGCACATACATAAAGACTGGGAGATCTACACATCCATCCTCAAATTTAGCAATTCGAAGCAGTTAGCTACACGGACAGTTTTGTATGCATTGCTAAATGCAGACACAAAAACTGCATTTGCAAAAAGAGGAAACCCAGTTAAACTAGGTTGCAAATTTGGCCCTAATTTAGCGTAGCATTTGTGATACATATAGGTTAGAGTGACATTTATATAATGGTGTGAAATATGAGAAAGTTCCAATGCTAGACACAAAGACTTTTTAAAATTGCTTTTGCCTACTTTGGTTAGTTTAAGAAACAGGAGGAAGAATTTGGTTTTTCAAGTGATGGGAAGCCTTTAAGGATGTTGGAACACTGTTCAGTCCCCTGGGGTTCTGCCTGCTGTACAATTTTAAATGTCTTTTAGCTAAAAAATTGGCCAACAAGGGAAACATAGAGATGAAATCTCTTCTTTCTTATCGGGGAAATGAGAAACTATAGGTGGCTAACATAATTCAATTTTGATGGTCAAATAAATGGTCAGCTTTTGGGGTCAGAAAGTCATAATCCTCCTAGTTAATGTTTCTATTTAACTGGAGTAACTACCTACGTATTAGAGTGCATTTTGGAAATTTTGTCCCTATGCTTGATTGTAGACATAAGTTTCAGCTTAAGAAATACAGCCAGAAATGTGACTAGATAAATACACCGTGTTTCATATAATGCTGCAATCATGGTACCTGAAACTATTTCCATTTCTCCATTGAGGACCACTGGAGGGCAGTGTTTTCTCCTTTGGGAGCAGCACCTGGTTTTAGATGGAGACTGCATAGATGTGTTAACAAGACAGCTGGGTGATAGGAAATGAGTTGCATTTCTAATTCAGGCTTGCTTGGAATTTACCCCCTCCTGTTTACAGGTTATTCAGATTGTTGCTTACATACTGCCAGCCAACTTAGTGGTACCTAAAATCAGATTCCAAAAGATCCTGTACAATATCTACCTGCTATTTGGGAACCTTTTAAACCTTTACATTAATTAATATTTGAGGATTGTGTAAAGTTTATCTTGCTAATATAAACAGCAAATGAAAGAAAGATATTGAAGTAAGAGTAAGTAGCTTTAGCTGGTTTGCACTTGACAATTTCAATATTTCATTAATTTTACCTTACATTTATTAAATTTTTATGTTACATTTTTAAATTATATTTAATTATTTTCAGTATAATTTTATTACCTGTATGTATACATTTATATGCTAATTGAATTATTTTAATTATAATAGTCATTTATTTCATTTTTAACCATGAAAATATCACATATTTTACCTCTGTGATTTTTGTCTAACAAAAGATTGCCATTTTTGCAAAATCAACATATAATTTTAATGTAACGATTTACTTGATTTACTTTATTTATTTATTTTTTGTTTGAGACAAAGTCTCACTCTTTTGCCTGGGCTAGAGTGCTGTGGCATCAGCCTAGCTCACAGCAACCTTAAACTCCTGGGCTCAAGCGATCCTTCTGCCTCAGCCTCCCAAGTAGCTGGGACTACAGGCATGCGCCACCATACCCAGCTAATTTTTTCTATATATTTTTAGTTGTCTGATTAATTTCTTTCTATTTTTAGTAGAGACGGGGGTCTCGCTCTTGCTCAGGCTGGTCTCGAACTTCTGAGCTCAAACGATCCTCCCGCCTCGGCCTCCCAGAGTGCTAGGATTACAGGCGTGAACCACCGCGCCCAGCCTACTTGATTTTATTTTCAATACAGTGCCTAGAAGCTTACCTGGGACTTTACCAAAATAAGGCACTTGAGGAAAAACAGAAATATCATTGTGTGTATCATAAACATTTTTCTTTTTTTTTTTAATATTCCACTCCGAGTTACCAACTCAAAACACTTTTTAAGTATTTTATTTTTATAACATTATTTCTGATTACAAAAGTAATACATGTTGGCCGGGTGTGGTGGCTCACGCCTGTAATCCTAGCACTCTGGGAGGCCGAGGCGGGAGGATCGTTTGAGCTCAGGAGTTCGAGAGCAGCCTGAACAAGAGCGAGACCCCGTCTCTACTAAAAAATACAAAGAAATTATCTGGACAACTAAAAATACATAGAAAAAATTAGCCGGGCGTGGTGACGCATGCCTGTAGTCCCAGCTACTTGGGAGGCTGAGGCAGGAGGATCGCTTAAGCCCAGGAGTTTGAAGTTGCTGTGAGCTAGGCTGACACCACAGCACTCTAGCCTGGGCAACAGAGTGAGACTCTGTCTCCAAAAGAAAAAAGAAAAAAAGTAATACATGTTCATTGTGGAAATTATGGAAATAAAAATAATAAAATAAAAATTACCCATAACTCTGTTGTAATCATTATTAATCTTTTAGAATATATCCTTACAGCACATTTTCTATGCACTAGTATATATTTAAAATAATTAGGATATATGAAATTATTCATTTGTGAACAACACAATTTAAAATAGATAACATTTCCCATATCGTTAAATATTTTTCAATACAATTATTATTTTTTTCTTTCCCAATACTTGCAGTATGAGAATCAATAGAATTATTTTGGATAACTGTATAGTATTCTATGGTATAAATGCACTATAGTTTATCTAACAAGTTCTCTAACACTATGTATTTAGTGATTTCTAATTTTTCTATGTTTTAAACAATGCTAGGTGAACATCTCGATAGACAAATATTTGCATACATCTAAATTATTTCCTCTAGATAAATTTCCAAAAAGGGAATTTCAGAGCCGAAAAGCTTTTTAGAAGTTTAACCAAGCATAGTGGTTTCTGCCTGTAGTCCCAGCTATTTGGAAGGCTGAGGCAGGAGGCTCTCTTGAGCTCAGGAGTTGTAGTCCAGCCTTTACCACATAGCAAGAACCTGTCTAAAAAGAAAAAAAAAGGTTCTTTTTTTTTTTTTACAAGTTTTGATACATAGGCTAAAGTGTCTTCCAAATGGAAGCATATGAGAGTGTTCATTTATCCATATCTTCACCAACACTAAATGTTATCAGATTTTTAAATCTGCTCTAATTTGATGTTTGAAAAATTTGTTCTGTTACTTTGTTTACTTTAAAATTTTAATACATTTCATATGTTTATTTACCATTTGTAGCTTACTTATTCCTATAATCTTCCATTTTCTCTGTTGGGATGTTTCTATTTTTTGAATTTTATATAAAGAGGGTTCTTTTTATATTGAGGATAGTAACACTGTGTCATATGTTTTAGAAGTATCTTTCTAAGCTAATCTTTATCATATTTTGTTATTGACTTTTTCTTTTCTTTTCTGTTTTTTTTTCCCCACACAAACAACTTTTATTGCAGAAAAGAAAAGAGCTATACAAAGTGAGAGTATGTTCCAGAGAGGAACAGGTCAGTCTCCACAAGTGGAGAAAGACCTGACTTTTTCATTTTTAAATTGTCAATTTCTAAAGTGTTTTCTTTAAAATTTCTACCCTTGCTTGTACATTTAGGAAATCTTCCTCACAAAAGGTTAGGTAAATATTCATGTCTATTTTCTCCTACATATATTGATGGCTTTGTTTTGATTTTTGTCTTTTATTTTCATTTTATGCATCTAATACTTTAACAAATCTGCAATTTATTTTGATTTATCATGTGAGGTGAGAATTTCATCATTTTTTTCAATTGTTAAGCAATTGTCCCTACATGTTTATTGAATAATATACTTCTTTTCTACTAAGTTAAAAAGACTTTTGAATTTAGCCGAAAGCTTAAGTTCTGGGGTCCATTCCTGAGATTAATTTCTGTTCTACTGATTTCTGTATTCTACCTTTATCACAATATTTTATTTTATTTTTCCAAGCTTTTTTTTTTTTTTTTTTTTTTTTTTTTTTTTTTTTTTTTTTTTTTTTTTTTTTTTTTGAGACAGATTCTTGCTCTGTTGCCCAGTCTAGAGTGCCATGGCATTGCCTGGCTCACAGCAACCTCAAACTCCTGGGCTCAAGGGATCCTTCTGCCTCAGCCTCCTGAGTAGCTTGGGCCTACAGGAGAGTACCACCACCACACCCAGCTAATTTTTCCTATTTTTAGTAGAGACAGGGTATTGCTCTTGCTGAGGCTGGTGCAGAACTCCTGAGCTCAAGCAATCTGTGAGCCTCAGCCTCCCAGAGTGCTAGGATTACAGGCGTCAGCCACCGCATCTGGCCTATCACAATATTTTAATTGTACACTCTTATATCTGGTATTGCAAGTCTTACTTCAGTAGTTTTTATCCAAAATTTTCTTTCTCATTCTTGACTATTTATTCTTTCCTGTACTTCAGAATTACTTTATTAAGTTAAAAAAGATTCACTTTAAGCACATATGTTTTGCTATGGAAAAATGCCCAAGATACATTAAACGAGAAAAGCAAGTTGTACAACAGTATGTATGTTATCCTTCTTATAATTAAAAAAAAGTCAGAAAAAGCATAGAGGTGTGTGCCTGCCCATGTGTATGTGAGAATACACATTGTAGATATAACAAAAAGTTCCGGAAGAATGGGTCAAAAAAAAAATTTTTTTTTTTTCGAAATAGGGTCTTGCTCTGTCACTCAAGCTGGAGTGGGGTGGTGTGATCACAATACACTGCAACCTTGAACTCCTGGGCTCAAGTGATTATCCCACTTCTGCTTCCCAAAGTGCTGGGATTACAGGTGTGAACCACCTAGCCCTGCCCCCCAAAATTATTAACAATGGCTACCTTTGGTGAGTGAGAATGGACATTGTGGGGAAGAGGAACTCTTGCTTTTGCCTATAGTCTTTTCATCAAGTTTGGATGTTCTACCGTAAACAAGCATTATTCTTACAATTTAAAAAACGTCTTTTAAAAAGGATATTAAAAAGCTATTTACACACAAAAGGGAAAATACTGTATGAGAGAGGACTACCTGGAATAGTCAAATTCATAGAGACAGGAAGTATAATGGTGGTTTCTAGGGGCTGGGGGAAGGAAGGAATGGGAATTATTGTTTAACGGGTATGAAGTTTCAGTTTTGCAAGATGGAAAATTTCTGGAGATGAATGGCAGTGATGGTTGCACAACAATGTGAATGT
This sequence comes from Indri indri, assembly GCA_004363605.1. Taxonomy (NCBI): domain Eukaryota; kingdom Metazoa; phylum Chordata; class Mammalia; order Primates; family Indriidae; genus Indri; species Indri indri. The sequence goes on along the minus strand of RJWJ010010485.1, from coordinate 3,851 downwards.
ACTTAATGTCACTGAACCGTACCATTAAAAATGGTTAAAATGTAACTAGCTTTAAAAAAAAAAGAAAAAATGGTTAAAATGGTAAATTTTATTGTATGTGTATTTTACCACAATTTTTTTTTTAAAAAGTTGTTTACAATGATTTACCTCTGGGGAATTGGGTTGAGGAGGCAGGATGTAGGCTGAGGACAATATTTTTCACTTAACACCTTCTGCCTGGCCTGAATTTTTCACAAGAAGCCTGTATTATCTTCATAATTAAAAAACTTAATGTCACAGCTAATTCAAAAATTCATTGGAAATTCTACACAGAATTACATTAAATTTATAAATTACTTGGGACATCCTTATAATATTATCATTTACTCATATAGAGATAGTTTCAAAAATTTTTGTTTCTTAGTAAAGTTTTGGAATTTCTTCATATGGGTCCTACACGAGCTCTGTAGTTTATTAGTTTATCGCTGGGTTTTATGTATCTGTATTTCTATCTATAGATCCATATGTAGAGATATAAAGACATACAATATTATTACATAATTGTTATTGTTTGTAAAGTTAATTTGTCTCATTGAAGACTATTTTCTAATTGTATTTTTCTCTAAAATTGAAGGAAACTGTTGGTTTTTAAAATTTTCTTGACTTTAACCTTAAAAATAATTCTGAAGTAATTGGTGAGTTCAAGTTCAGGCTAAAATTATTGGTTTATGTAAAAATACTCTAGGTTTAGTCAATGTAATTGTTTTTATTTATGTGATTTTTTTTAAATCACGTAAACATGGCTTAAGAAAATAGCTATTATGAGGAATATTCTATAATATAAATGACTATGGAATATAATACCTCTCATTTTCTGAAAAGGACTGCAAAGGAATAATGAACAAAAAATAATTATTAGCATAGATAAGATTTCTGTGAGTAGTTTATGACAACCTAAACAAGGAAGAAACAATAGATATGACTTATTTTGAGTCCAGTAGACTTTTTTCCATATTTGTAGAAGATATTGCTTGTATATATTTTTTTTCTTTTCAAAGGGGAAAGTGTTATATTGTTCTTATTTCTGACTATAAATACACTATCATTGTAAAAAGCATTCAAATTCTATAGAAGAAATGTACTTTCTTATATGAAGATCGACCATAACCCTATCACCAGAAAAACTACCATATATATCAATAGTATTTTGCCTATTCTTTAAGAATTAATATATTAATGTATTTCATGTATTTATAAAAATGAGACCACATTGTACATACATGTACATACTGTTTTATAGCTTCCTTTTTTCCCTTAATGTATAATCACTGCTGTCTTTTAATGTCGATAAATACAGATCTCCATGGTTCTTAATGGCTACCATTAAAATGTATATTTTATTTTATGGATGTTCCATAATTTATTTGATCAATCCCCTGTTGATTAACATTTAGGTATTTCCAAATTTTTTATAATAAATGTAATACATCTTTTTACATTTGGCACTTTATTTCCTTAAGAATTGAAAATGCTAGATCAATGAGTCTGCATAATCTTAAAACTTTTGTCTTAAAATTAAAATATATATTATTGTCAAACTCTCCTCCACAAAAGGTCATATTGATTTTGCTCTCAAGCTATTCCTATACTGAGTGTTAATGTTATTTTTCCGATCTTTGAGATTCTGATAGGTAGGAAATGGTATTTAATTGTCCTTTTAATTTCCAGAATTTGATTACTAATGAGGTTTAACATGTTTTCATGTCTATGGCCTAACATTATTTGTACATTTGTGATGTAACTATTCTGTCTTATTCCAGCTTTTCTTCTGGACTATACATCTTATTATTATTGACTTGTAAGTGCCTCTCAAGGATTAAAAATATTAATCTTTTGTTTATGATATGTATTTTCAAAATACGTCTTTAGTTTTTTCACCTTGTTTATGCCATTTTTGCCATACAAAGTTTTTATGTAATCAAATTAATGCCTTTCGTATCATTCTTAGAAAGACATTCTCTACAACGAGATTAGTAAGAAAAAATTCTCCTATATTTTAACTATATTTATGTTTTTGTATTTTTCACTTATATCTTTAACCTATTTAGAGTTTCTTTTATAAGGTTTAACTTAGAAATTTAACCACATTTTGTCCCAAATGGTTAGTTAAAATTCTCACACCATTTTAAAGCAGCCCATATTTTCTCCACTAAGTTCTCGGATATATTGTAATCAAGTTCCAGATTTTATCTTCTGTTTGATTGATCTTTATTAGCTGTGTGATTCTGAGGTATTATTCAGGTTTTGTTGCAGTACTGCTGTGTAACAAATACTCCTCCAAATCTCAATGGTTTACAACAGCAAACATTTATTTCCCTCTTATGAGTATCTGGGTCAGCTGTGACATTGCAGTGTTCTTCTGGATACAAATGGACTTTGCTCCAGGCTAAAGTCAGGTTTATGACTATTCCACACTTCTCTTTTTTCCCCGCTGAAATTACAACTCTCTAGAACATATTCTTCTCATGATCGATGGCAGGAGTGGAAGAAGGCTGGCTGAAACTTGCCACACTTCTTAACCCTCAACTCAACACATTCCTTTTTCCATCCACACTACATAGGTCTGGAAATCACATGGCCCACCCTAAGTGAATGGGAATGGAAAATACATTGTCTCCACAAAGAAGGCAAGTAAAGGACCTAGAATGAAGAATTGTAAACAAAAATACTATCTACCACACCAAGTTAGTTATATTTTCTAAGTCTCAGTGTCTTCAGTGTCAAATGGGATAATTGTGAAGATTCAATCATACAGATGATAAACGTCAAACATATTGTACCTGGGATTTAGTAATTCAATAAACGTGTACCTGCTTCCTAACAGTATACCACTTAAATTACTCTAGCTTTGCAAGACATTTTAACATGCAGAAGGGCAGATTAGCTCCTACCCATCACTCTTTCTTTTAAAGGATTTTTTCTGACTATTCTTTTCCATTTTTTTCTCCAGATAGACTTTTGATTCCATTACATGTGTTCATCTTCTTAATAAGTGAGGAAAATATCTTCTCAGCCATACTACTTTTAGACTGATGAGCAAGTTGTTGCAAAGTCTTACTAAGATGAGGCTGAGGGATGGATGACTTGGAACCCATAATAATCAACATATTTTCTGTTTATTAAAAAAATTCAAAACTATACCGCAATTTGCAAATAATATTAAATTAATTGGGATGGTTAGTATCTTGAAACAATAAACTAAAATTTAAATTAGGATAATGATCATATTAAAAAATGATGCTCAAAAAAAGTAAAGGCCAGGTACACTCATAAACAGTCAGTGAAATATAGGATTGTACAAGAATGTCTAGGCAAAAAGCACAGAAGAAAAAGACTTAAAGATCTATCTGGGCCGGGCGCGGTGGCTCACGCTTGTAATCCTAGCACTCTGGGAGGCCGAGGCGGGCGGATTGTTTGAGCTCAGGAATTCGAGACCAGCCTGAGCAAGAGCGAGACCCCGTCTCTACTAAAAAAATTAGAAAGAAATTAATCAGACAGCTGAAAATATACAGAAAAAATTAGCTGGGCATGGTGGCGCATGCCTGTAGTCCCAGCTACTTGGGAGGCTGAGGCACGAGGATCGCTTAAGCCCAGGAGTTTGAGGTTGCTGTGAGCTAGGTTGACGCCATGGCACTCTAGCCCATGCAAAAAAGTGAGACTCTGTCTCCAAAAAAAAAAAAAAAAAAGTCTATCTGCAGAATGCAAATGGTCCATAATACAGGTGAAAAACTATTTTTATGATTTCTTAAATAATTATAAATAGGCAAGGGACAATTTCTCTTCTGTATCTCTTTTTTTTTTTTCTTTTCTTT
>RJWJ010010484.1:0-46978 GCA_004363605.1 Indri indri | reverse complement strand
TTCCAGGGAGATGCTACAGAAAACATTAAGAGCTACTGCTCTGGTACATTTCTCTCCTCTTTCGCCACATCCCTATTTTACAGAGGGGGATACTGAGGCCCAGGGAGGAGCCATGACTTGCCCAAAATTCCGCAGCTATTCAGGGTGGGAACCACGTGTCCAAGCAGGGATGAACTCTTTCTTGGATACCAAGGGAAGCCGAGTAGGGTTGGGCTGGCTGGGCAGTGCCCAACCCCAAGGGGCCATTCACGAGGACAGTGATGTGCATGGCATCCTCTTCTCTGGGTTCTGCTAGATTAAGGGGAGGAATTTTTTTCTCCTTCACAGTGGCTTCCAGCACCCCAGTCCTCAGACTCCTGAGGAAGCCCAGCCCCCCACCCTGCTAAAGGAATCTTTCCTAGGCCCCTCCCAGAGAACGTTCCTGCTGGCCGGGCCTCCAGCATGTGCGAGACGTAATTACAGCACGTTGTAAATGGCATTAACAGACTGTCACAGCGGCCACATGGAATTAGCAAATGGCTCTGTCTTCATCATGCAGTCCCTGCAGCCCCCGGGATGGAGCACTTCCCAAGGGGTCTTCTTCCAGGTCCAGGTTATTAGAAGTCTCCTCGTGGGGCACGGGGGTGCTGGAGGCAGTGATTCAACTCACGGAGGCCTGAAGATTCCCCAAGGCTTTCTGAGATCTCAGCAAAGAGCTAAGTAGAAAGTTAGGAAATCTGATTTGTAAACCAGTTCAGCCCCAGACTTTCTGGGGGGGGGACGAACTAACCTTTATCAGGGAGCTATTTATGCGCAAGGTGCTCTAGAAGGTAATTTTATTTAAATTTCACAACCGCAGCTAAAAGACGATATTCTTCACTCTCCTTGAGTGAGGCTCAGAGGGGAAAGGTGACGTGCCCAAGTCCCTTCAGCGAATGACTGGCAGCTGTAAGATTCAAACCAAGGTCTGATGCCTCCGGCACCTGGGCTTTTCCATGTATAATGTTACCTCTTTGGAAAATTCTTTGATCAATTTTCTTCCAGTAGATACTATAGTCTTGAAGGTAATTCCCTAAAACTGTCAGCCCACCAGAAACTTACCAGCCCTTGAGCTCTGCTCCCTGGGGCTTCCATGGGAGCAACATAGTAATCATTGAGATTATGGGAAATGTTGTATGTTTCCCTACAGTTTCTCCTATGATCCTTTGTAACAAACCCAAAGGGGGAAAAGGAACATTTGAGAGAGTTAAGAACTAAACCCAGAGGGGAAAAAGGACTGGCTCAAGGCTCCACAGCAAGTCTTGGGTGGAGCCAGGATGAACTGTCCTTATCTCGCAATTCCCAGTCCTGGTTGACAAGCCACTGAGAAAGGTGTCCACAGGCTTTCTTCACCTGAGACTGAGCAGGAGGGCACTCACTCTTTCGGGGGGCTTCCTGCCCTCCCGCCTGCCCTGTGGGCACTGGTGATTTATGCTTTATCCGGGAGGCCTCCGGGCTGCAGGCGGCGGGATGGGCTGCTTCCTGACTGGTAAGCAAATCCCCTGCTGAGCAGGTCATATTTTATCCGGGCCGCCACCTGCCAGCTCATTTGCTTACAGATACAGGTGCTTCATCAGGGAGCAATTAGCGATTACTTAGCCCAGAGCCCCGGGCAGACAGAGAGCAAGCCAGGGCTATAGCGGAGTGGGGAGCCAGGAACCTGCCTGTGAGGTCTCTATCTCCTCCCAGCCCCTCGTCCCTGCTCTAAATAGAATCAAAGGGTAGGAGTCAAGGACAGAAGGAGGGATCTCCCTGCTTTGGGGGAAGCTGATTCCCGACTCTGTGCTACCAGTTCTCCAAAGGTTGATGCCAATATCCCTGTTCTCTGCAGCCTTCCAGGATCTCCCTGTGACCTTACCCAAAATAATAACGCAGTGAATCTAACAGTGCCAGGGTGCTTTATCGTGCCTAGTACTTTATATACATTGCCTTGTTCGAGCCAAACCAACATATAGTAGGTATTTGTAAATCCCCATTCTATATATGAGGAAACAGAAGCTCAGAGAGGTTAAGCAACTTGCCCAAGGTCACAGAACCCAGGCTTCCCTGATTTCAGATCTCCTCCCTAAGCAGGATGTACTGCCTCCTCCAGGCTGTTCTCCAAGCTCTATACTCTGCTTTTTCAAAGCTTTATGGCAGTGGTCCCCAACCTTTTTGGCACCAGGGGCCGGTTTCATGGAAGATAATTTCTCCACGGATGGAGAAATTGGGGGATGGTTTTGGGATGATTCAAGTGCATTACATTTATTGTGCACTTTATTTCTATTATTACATTGTAACATATAATGAAATAATCACACAACTCACCATAATGCAGAAACAGTGGGAGCCCTAAGCTTGGTTTCCTGCAACTAGATGGTCCCATCTGGAGGTGACTACAAATACAGATGAAGCTTCACTCGCTGGCCCACTGCTCACCTCCTGCTGTGTGGCCGGGTTCCTAACAGGCCACGGACCAGTACCGGTCTGCGGCCCGGGTTTGAGGACCACAGCTTTATTTACTTGCTTATCTGTTTACTTATGTTTAAAATAATTTTTAAATTTCAGATTTGTAGAAAAGAATGTATTTTATTTTAGAAACATTATATTTTAGATTTACAGAAAAATTACATAGATGGTACGGCGTTCCCATGTATTCCGCACTCAATTTCCACTAATATTAACATCTTACATCAGGATGGTACATTTGTCAGTTAATGAACCTATATTGATACATTGTTATTAACCAAACCCCAGATTTTATTCAGATTTCCTTGGTTTTCCTTGGTTTTCACCTAATATCCTTTGCCTATGCCCAGATCCCATCCAGGCTACCATATTACCTGTTGTCGTCACTCTTTCTCGGGTTCCTCTTAGTTGGGACAGTTTTTCAAACTTTCCTTGTTTGGATGATCTTAACGCTTTTACTGAGTACTGGCAGGTAATGTGTTAAAATGTGACTCAGTTGGGATTTGTCTGATATTTTTCTTAATTTAGACTGGGGTTGTCTATTTGGGGAGGAAGACCACAGGTGTAAAATGCCATTCTCATCATAGCATGTCACATCCAAGGTACCTACTATCAACATGACATATCACTGTTGATTTTTTTTTTTTTTTTTTGAGACAGAGTCTCAACTCTGTCACCCTTTGGTAGAGTACAGTGGCGTCATCGTAGCTCACTGCAGCCTCAAACTCCTGGGCTCAAGCGATCCTCCTGCTTCAGCCTCCCAAGTAGCTGGGATTACAAGCTCGTACCACCACGCCTGGCTAATTTGTCTATTTTTGGTAGAGAGGGGGGTCTCGCTCTTGCTCAGGCTGGTCTCGAACTCCTGACCTCGAGCGATTCTCAGGCCTCAGCCTCCCAGAGTGCTAGGATTACGGGCGTGAGCCACCGCGCCTGGGCTCACTGTTGATCTCAACCTTTATCGTGAGGCCGAGGTAGTGTTTGCCATCCTTCTCCACTGTAATGTTACTCTTTCTTCCTCCTTTCCATACTGTGTCCTTTAGAAGGAAGTCATAACGTGCATCCCAAACTCAAGGAGTGGAGTTATACTATACCTCCTGGAGGGCAGAATATTTACATAAATTATTCGGAATTGCTGTGCACCGGAGATTTATATGTTCTCCTCTCTGTTTATTTGTTCAGTCATTTATTTGTATCAATATGGACTCACGGATATTTGTTTTATACGTTGAGTTATAATCCAATGCTACTCTGTGCTTTTTAAATGACACTTGGTTCTTTCTTCCTTGGTTTATCAGCAATTCCCAAAAATCTGTTCTAAGCCAGTCTCATTCCTTGGGGTTTTAACAGACAATCCCCTTAAAATAGATTCTGGAGGCAAGTCATTTGGGGGTAATAATGGTTGAAAAGGGTTGGAAAGAGATCTTGACTGCAGGACTTGTCAGATCTTTTAATGTGAGTAGTGAATCACTCAAAGGAGGATCTAATAGGCAACATTTCTTACATTTCTTTTTCTGAAACCCAGGTCTGGTGGGTGGGAGGGGGGAGGACACATATGAGAAAATCATCTAACTACGTGTCTCATCTTCCCCTAGAAACCAAAGTTCTTAAGAGCAAAGATTGTGTTTTATCCTGTTCCTCGTCTAAAGCAGTTAGTCCTGAGTAGGTGCTAAGGAAAAGTAGTTGGGTAGGTGGAAAGGTGGGTAGGTGGATGGATAGGTGAGTGAACAGGTGAACTGATGGATGGATGGATGGATGGGTAACTAGATGGTTATATAAATGGATAGATGGATACTTGGAAAGATGCACAGACAGAAAGATTTGTGGTTGGTAGATGGATGGATGAATGGGTAAGTTGGTAGGTGGATGATTGGCTAAATGGATGAATACATGGTTGGGTTGGTAGGTGGATGAATGGGTGGATAAATGGGTTGATAGGTAGATAGATGGACAGACAGACAGGCTGGCAGGTGAATGGATGGATGGGTGGATGGATGGATGGGTGGGTGGATGGATGGATGGATGGGTGGATTAGTAGTTTGGTAGGTGAATGGGTTGGTAGATGTTGACTTCTGATTTTTATAGTTCCCTTTATTAATACTAAGACTATCCCTCACCTCTCAGTTACCCACAAGCTCCTGGAGTTAGGGCTTGAGATAATTGGTCACTGCTGACCGAAGGCAGCAAAAGTAGTAACCATTTATTATGCCTTGACTGTGTGCCAGGCACTTTGCATTCTTGCCATCTTCACAACAACCTGCACGGCAGGTATTATTATTTCTCCTCATTATTCAAAGAAAGAAACTGAGGATCGGAGAAGCACAGAAACTTGGACAAAGTCCCCTAGCAGGAAAAATGGATGGAGCTGGACTTGGGGCTGAGATCCAAGTCCCTTTGCTCCCCAGATTTCCCACCATGGCCCTGGTTCTACAGGCCCGGCCTCTTGCTAATTCCCTTTGCTGGGCCCCACCAGGACGGTGGGAAAATGATAAAGATCTTCAGGGACCTGGGGAAAGAGAGAGGCAACATTACAGGACTGGCCAGATCTTTGCATCTAGCAGCAGGTTCCAGGATGCTCCCCCGGTTGAGAGAGGGCAGAGTCCCAGGAAGCAAAGAGCCAGACCAGATGTGCATGTGTACGTGCGCATATGTGTGTTTATAAACACCCGTGTGTGTGTGTGCATTTAAAGACAGACGGTGCTTTATATAGCTACCTGTGTTGCTTCCAAAAAGTGATTTGAAGTAATCGACATTAAAAAAAAATCCCTGCCTAGTTATACTATTAAAATTAAGAAATAAAATACAAGAATCCGGTGTATGCAAAGAGGGTTGGGTGCAGAGAGGCTCTCAGATCAGAGGGAGTGAGCTGGGGGAAAGGCCTATGCTATTGGATCACACACACACACACACACACACACACACACACACACACACACGCTCCATTCTCTGCCTACTCTCTTTCTCTCTGCTTTTCATGGTCTTGCAAGCTCAACACATTCCCTTAGAGATTGTTTAAAAGGCACATTTTTTTTGAAGAGTATTTTTTTTCCTGGCAGTATGTTAGGAGACAAATTGTATCAGAAAATCTAGGTTAAAGTAAGTGATAGCAATTGAAGTCTAAACCTGATCCTGAGTTTCCAAGCAGCCATGGCAAAAAGGCAAACAAGTTAGTTTTCCCAGTTCTCATGGTCTACCACAAGCAAAGTTTAAGGGAAGTAAAACTACAGGTTTTTCAGAGAAAGAGGGAGAGAGAGACTCTTCTTGTTGCTGAATCCTGAGAGGGATGTGTCCCCCTGGGCTGTTTGAGACTCCACGTGACACAGAATGATCCTAGACGCCATCCATCATAGATCAGTTTCTTGATAGCAGTTTTGCGTTTCACATGTGATTCTTTCTCATATCAACCCTCAGTGGCTGCCCAGGGCGCCATCGGTGTGTGACGCTGGGTGGGCAGGTCTCTGGAAAGAGCAATTTGATCTGACTTGATCCGGGGACCAAGCCTGACTAACTTGGAGAATGGAGCGTGGATGTCTTCTGGCGGCAGCAGCCGCAGCAAATAAGACTCCAGCAGCCCAGGGAGCACCAGGAGGGTGAGGGAAGAGTTGCACACGGAGCGGTCAACACTCCCCAGCATTCAGGATCAGACCAGAGACGCCAGGCCTTTGTCTCCCTTCTTTCTGCCCCGAAAGGCATCACCGGGGCACTTGCCCACCAGGAAAAGGCCTCAGCAAAACCCAGTCGGATTCGAATCGGACAATCAAGACTCAAGTCCTGGCTCTGTCACTAGCTAGCCGTGTGACCTCGGACAAGTCTCGTAGCCTCTTTGAGTGTCAGTGTCCCCATCTGTAACGTGGGAATAGTCACCACTCCGCGGGGTTGCTGAGAGCCTTAGCTAAGGTGACACGTGAAGTCACTGTCGCAGTTGACAGTTTCCTTCCTTCCTTCCTTCCTTCTCTCCTCGCCCTGTGGAAGAATCCAGAGCCCCGATGGCCTCCCCGAGGGAGAGCAGAGCCTGACGCTTCTAGAGTGGGAGTTCTCTGGGGTCCATTGGCAGGTTCGACTGTGCCCATGAACTCCTGAAATAATATGCGATATTATTATATGTGCACAGATGCATTTTTCTGGGTAGAGAGTCATTAGCTTCTATCAGATGCCCAAAGGGGTCCATGACCCCAAAAGGCCAAAGGTCACGGCTCTGCAGGCTGGGTCCAGCCCATCACCAGCCTCCAGCCCAGGCTCTTCCTTTGCCACAGGGAGGGAGATGGGCAGACGGGGTTCTCGGGAGGGCGCAGCCTTGGATCTGGGCTGGTACCGGGAAATAGAGGCACAGAAGGGTATTGAGAACTTATTAAAGATAATGAGGTCCACGTGGCTGCACACGTGATCTTCTTTCATCAGCCCTGAGCCCTGGGATGGAAGAGCTGTTCTCATCCCCATTCTAGAGATGAGGAAACTGAGGCCCAGGGAAGGGGGTGGGAGGGTACACTCAGTGCTAGAGGCAGTGCTGGGATGTGGACCCAGTGCTGGTTGATTCCAGAGCCTGTGCTCTTTCCATGGTGTCCCGGGGGGCCCAGCAAGTCCTTGGGGGTCCAAAGATGGGAACAGTCCTGCAGGGTACAGTTGTTTAGGTTGTGCCCTGCCTAAGGGCACCTGGTTGAGGAAGTGGGGTTTGGGGTGAAACGCATCTTGAAGTTCATTTCCAGCTCCACTAGCTGAGGGCTGTACCAAGAGCCTTTAACAGCCTGGATAACGACTGCATCCAGAGGGGTGCTTTTTCCTACTTGGTCTGCCAGAGAGGGTGCCTTTTTCTGATTCCAGCAGAGCCCCTGGAAGGGCTCCCTGCAATGCTGGCGGCAACACATTTTAAAAGGTGAGCTGATTGGTGTGAGCTGAGGAACTCTGCCCAGCTTTTAAGATGACACTTTCGAGGCGGGGTCCCATGGGACCTACCTGCCTAGACGCGCTAGCCCAGCCTCAGCAGGTGGGAGCCAGTTCCTGACATTGGTGGCACTGTTCACTCTGCTCGGCTGTCCCTGGAGTGCCCCCTCCTACCCCACCTGGGCCCACCTCCCACCCGCTTCTAACCTCTGACTTCCAGGCGTGGCAGGCAGGGCCCCATCTGTGCAGACCTCAGGCCTGTGGCCGTTTTCCTAGCCACAGGGATCTGCAAACTGGGGCCGTGTTTCTAGGGAAGGGTGGGCATGCCCTTCTGGTCCCCAGAATATTCCCCCCCAACCACTGGCATATGGGAGCATCCTCCCCAGGTAGGCCCCACGGGCACTCGTAAGGACTGGCCACCCACGTCCTCCACCCCCAGCAGCCATGCGCTCCTTCCTCCTCCCCTTCTCGTCCTCCCCCTCCCTGCTGCCGCCTCTGGCCTGGTTAATTCCCCCAAATCTGCCACGCCACAATGACTAATCAGGCTCATGGCCTACTAATTGGCACTCAGAGGCCTGACAAATGGCTCTGCTTCTGGGATTCCAGGGCTGGGTTAACTTCCCAAGTTAACACCCAAGCAGCCCCAGGCTTGCCCCTAAGACAAGAGGGCTGGAGCCCTGGTAGAGAGAGGAAAGCAGAGGACAGAATCAGGAACCCTCTGATTAACTCCGCTCCGTCACTTCTTGGCTGTGTGTCTTAGAGCAAGTTGTCTCCCCCTCTGAACCTCATTTCTAGCTTTGGTTCCTCAAGTACCCTGTTCCTTCTGCTCCATCCGCATTGCCCAATTGCAGTGGCCTAGTCTCAGCTCTCTGGGGGAAAATGCATGCGTTACATGTATGCATGTGTACATACATTTATTATAAACTTTATTAATATAATTTAATTTAGATTTAAACAATAGTAAGGCTGGGCATGATGGCTCATGCCTATAATCCCAGCACTTTGGGGGACTGAGGAGGGAGGATCACTTGAGCCCAGGAGTTTGAGATCAGCCTGGGCAACATAGCAAGACCCCATCTCTACAACAAAAAAAAGAAAATTAGCCCAGCATAGTGGCACACACTTGTAGTCTGAACTACTCGGGAGGCTGAGGTAAGAGGATCAGTTGAGCCCAGTAGTTCAAGGTTGCAGTGAGCTATGATCACACCTCTGCACTCCAGCCTGGGCAACAGAGTGAGACTCTGTCTCAAAAAAAAAAAAAAGGACAGGTTTAATAAATTTGGTTATCCATTTATTGCACGACTCTGCAGCCTTTCCAAAGCACGAGAGAGAGATGAACGTGCTCACCTGGAACTCTCTCTAAGCTGAGCAGTCGGTGTGGGGACATGTGCGAATCAGACTGTTGAAGGTATATTCAGAAAATGTTTGTAGAGACACCCATACACCCACCCATACACACAATTGTTAACAGTAGCTATGGCGGTGTGTGACGTGTCATAAAAACGGTCAATAAGTATTAGTTGAGTGAATGAATGCTTCTTTGCTTCAGGGGAGTAGAAATGAAGACCGCAGAGAGTTTTCCTCGTTTACTTTTTAATCTTATTTGCTTCCCTCCGATTAATTGTTTTCTATTTGCATGGGTTTTTTTTTTTTGTTACTTTTCTTTTATATTTTTAGCTTTATGAAGTATAATTTACACATAACGAAATTCACTAATTTTAGCTGTGTAGTTTGACGAGCTTTCACAAATGTATACAAAGTCAGATCAACAACGCAATCGCAATACTGAACATTTCCATGACAGCCCCCCCAAAATTTCCCTCTCCCCTGGGGCCCCAGCTTCTGAGAAAAGGGGAGAAGGGAGGAGGGGCCTCTGGCTTCTTCAGGGGCTACCGAGCAGCCCACGTGCTCCCAGGAACGACCTCGTTTGGTCCCTGCACAACTTGCATGGTTGAGGCTCCGCATTTTGGATGTAGCGGAAGGGCAGCTCAGAGAGGGGAGCGGCTTGCCCAAGATCACACAGCTCAGAGCGGGGCAAGCTGGGACTTCGCTTTGTCCCCCGTGTTGGGCTACTGCGATGCTTGGAGGTCCTGCGAGATCTAGAGAAAGCAAAGAGGAAAACCACCCAGAGACACTCAGGCCACCGCGAATGTACGAACAGAGCTGGGCAAGGTCGTGCCATCCGCCCCTTGGCCTCATGCCGCTGGGGCACTATTGCGGGAAGCAGGAAATGTCCCCGCTTCTCTGGACTGTCTACCAGGGTCTGCCTCTCTGCTGCCCCTGTGAGCTAGCCCAAACCCCTCCAGCTGTGACCCGACTGACTACACGAGGGGTCCCTCCCTTCCGGCAGGGCGGAGGGTGAGACCCCAGGGCTTGAAGGACAGGAGTAGACAGTCTCAGGAAACCAACCCAGCCACCTACCTCGGTGACAGCTGTTCTTTCTACTTTCCTACGTACGTTCCCTGTCCCCCTCTCTACCAATAAAACAGTAATAATAATCTATTTTTTAGAACCCCCGCAGTCCCTTCCTGCTGGGCTCAGGAACACGAGATAGCAGCCTCTGGCTGTCCGTGAACACGAGAGACAGATGTTGCCAACATCTGGAGTCCAGGGAGGCCCGGTTTGTGCCTGGAGCTGGGAAGAGTGCCCAGCTGGGAGGAGTATTCCGGGGGGAGGCCCCCATCTGTCACTCACCTGGACAGGGGCCACCTCCACCCCAAAGGAGGGCCCCTTGGCCCTGGCCAGGGCTTCCAGGCTTGGAGGCCCTTTGCAGGGGAAGCTAGGCAGGAGCCGCCTGCCAAGAGGGGACTTCAAAGGCTCCCCTAATCCCCGTGACATTTTCAGACACAGGAGTTTGCTTTTTTTATGCTGCGGATCAAAGCCCAGAGCTTTATAAATAACCCTCATAAAAGCCAAGGGGCTTGTAAAGTTAAACAATAAGTCACAAAGAGTGTGAGCGTTTGGGGACAGGAGAGAGACCGGGGGAGTCCAGCCCTACCCCCGCTCTGCCTCCACCGGATGTCTGCTCACCCGCACCCCTGGATGAGCCAAGAGATAGCAGCCCCTTTGGGAGGTCAGGAGGCAGATCTGGGGGGCCTGGGTTGGATGTGGAGGCTCTTCTCCCACCCCCTACAGCCCCCCCGTAGGCATCCTACAGCTGGCCATTCCTTCATGAAATTATTCCTTCACTCATTCATTCTTTCTGTCAGTCAATCAACAAACATTTCCTGGTACTATCCCTGTGCAAGGCCCTTGACCAAGGAGCATGAGCTTTGGCGTTGCTGGGGTTTGAATCACTGCACTGCCTTTCCCCGGCTGGGTGACTTCCAGCAAATCGCCTAATCTCTCTGGGCCTCAGTTTCTTTGTCTTTAAAATGGGGATGCATTTCGAATCTGTCCTAAGAGGGTCGTTCGGTGGCCTCAGTGAGCGTGGCATGGGGGTGAAGATTCAGGACGTGGGTTATTGTTATTAGAAATCAGACGGCAGCAGTAGTAACCCATGGTGGTATCTATGGGGGGGTCTCTTTGCCTGCCTCCCACTCCCCGCAAAATAACTCCCCCCTTCTGCAGGTCCCAAGTTGAGAGGCGGGTTTTGGTTCATGTTTTCTATGAATGACAGGGACTGTGAGCCATCACCCAAGAAGAGGCTATTTCAGAGCCAGGGGGACATAAGTTAGGTACCCTTGGAACCCTGTTCTCCCTCTCTGAGCCTCAATTTTCTCATCTGTGAAATGGGGCCAGCAGGAAGGATCCAGTGAGGGCAGAAATAGCCAGTGCCTGGCAAATAGTAGGTGCTCAGTAAATGATTCTGGATATTTTGGGCCCTTTTCCTGGTGGGAATTTCCAAGGGGAGCACACAGCATCAGTGTGGAGGGGATTGGCCATGATGAGGGTACCTCCAGCCCAGCACGTGGGGAGCTGGGGCCTGGGCCCTCCCTCAGATGAGGAGGCCAGGAAGTGGAACAGACCATGCCTGTGTGTTGCCCCCTCATCAAAGGGCCTTCCCTAATTGCAGGCAGCAGCTGCAGAGTGCCAGCAAGCCCATTTCACAGATGAGTACAACCCTGGCCCAAGGCGGTGAAGGCGTTTAGACTGGGATTCCAACCCAGGCCTGGCTGACTGCAGATCAGCCTTTTCTGCTGCTGCTGTGGGGCCCCAAAGGTGGGCAGCCCAGAGCTGCGTCTCCCCGGCAGCATCTGCCTGACCAGGCCATTCCAGAGAACATAAATTCGCATCCAGAGCTGGCTCCACATCTGGGCAGCTCCTATTACCAGGGAGTCAAGTTCAGCTGCAACCACCCAGGCTGCCGGCCTCCTGGTTCTCTGCAAAGAGGGAAGAGGGTCCGGGAGCCAGGAGAGGTGGGAATGTCAGTGAATCCCACTCACGGCTCCGGCCATGCACTCGTTCGGTGAGGGAGTCTGTCAGTCATTCAACAAACGCTTATTAGCACCTGCCACGTGCCAGGCCTGTGCTGGATGCCGGGGCTGCGGTGCACACCAGGTAAGTCCCGGAGCTCACAGCGGGTAGCAGATGACAGGGCGCAGTGTCACGGGGTGAGGCCGGGAAGCAAGGAGGCAGAACTCAGCCAGCATCAGCGAGAGCTTCCTGGTGGAGGTGACGCTCGAGCTGGGATCAAACAGTAAGTAGAAGGGGACCAGGAAGGCATTTCGGGCAGAGGGAACAGCCTGGGTGAAGGTGAGAAGGCACGCAGTGTGGACACAGAAGGCCCCTCCCCACATACCTTTGTCCTGTTTCTAGACTCCTCTGAGTGACTGGTGTATCTGCTGTTCTGTGATCGTCATTTCCACCTTGTCCCCGACCCTCCATCCCCAGGTAGATGTTATTGTTCCCATTATGGCACCCGGGGCAAGGGAGGCTCAGAGAGGTTGAGTAACTGGCTCAAGGACGCACAGGATCTGGGTCTGCTGGGCGTGGATGTCAGGAGCTGTCTATCTGGGGTCCTCCCACAGCCTCCAGGGTTTACAGTTTGCAACATTGGCAAGTCCCCTCTCCTCCTTGAGCCTCGGTTTCCTCATCTGCAAAGTGAGACCCAGGTGGCTGCCTCAGCCCTGCACCAGCTCCCCTCCCCCGGCTGTTACAGCCACATCTCCCACTGACCTCATTCGGGCAGGTGGTCCCTGGGGGAGGCACAGCCACAACCTTGTCCCAACTAGGGCAGGGACAATGGGTCCCCCTGGGGGTGTCTGGCCTAATTGGCAGCAGCCCTCAGGGAGCTGTCCCTACTTCGTTAGGATCATTTCACGACTCAGGAAACACAGGTTGGGAGCTCCTCCCAGGCAACCCCCAGACGCAGCTCTTCCCTGGCCAGAGGAAGGGTTTCGAACACCTGGCTGATCACCTCTGCCTGCTAGGCCCACGCTGGGCAATCTCAGGGATGCTCTTGCTTGATTCCCAAAGCACCCTGTGAGGTCAGTACCTACGTGCCCACTTCGAAGAGGAATCTTCCCAGGGAGCAGGGAGGACTGCCCGCAAAGCCCTCAGCATGCTGGGGGTGGCCCTTGAGGGGCTCTCTGATGTCCCAGGCCTCAGTTCCCCTACCTGCAAAATGAGGATGACAAGGCCCACCTCATGGACAAGGCACTGGCCCTCCCTGAGCCTCAGTTTCCTCATCTGTAAAATGGTGTGGATCTGACTTGCCAGCTTAGCGTAAGAATTTATCACCAAACAATAACAATATTATTGAGCACTTACTATGTGCCGATTACTTTTCAGGGGCTCTGTGTGTACTCACTCTTTTCATCCTCATGGCAATCTCAGGATGCAGCTGCTGCTATCATTCCCATTTTATGTTTGAGCAAAAAGAGGCACTGAGAGGCTAAGAAACTCACCCAAACACAGGGCTTAGCTCCGAGGAGGCCTCCATAAAGGTTAGCTTTTATTTCTGCTTCATTCATTCCAATATCCAACTCCAACCCCTCACTCACACTCTCTGCCCTTCCAGCATCCCCCACCTCCTTCTGGAAAACAACAGAGGGTCTCGCTTGTGGAACCACCTGGGGGACACAGTTGCAAAGCTTTTAGCTTAAAGTTAGACGCAAAAGGAACTTCCCAGTCATGGGGGTTGTGAGGAGAAGAATGTGTCCTTCACGGTCGAGTCCAGGAGATACTGAGATATAAACCTATCCGGAAATAGGGACGGGGTCCTTCCCAAGCTCCTTCCGGCCTTAGGATTCTAGAAGCAGGATTTCAGCATGGCTGGCACGGTGCCATCTCTCTTCCATGTTTCATCCTGGGGGTGGGAAATGCCAGGCTATTGTCTGGCACTGGGGGAGGGGGAGTTCCTCAGTGACAAGGTCCTGGGATTGGCAAGCACGCCCCCTTCCCCGCCCCAAGCACGCCAGCCCCCCGGAGCAACTGGGCAGCATTTCTGCTGTCTGCGGGCTCATTTATCATTCCAAGGGGGGCACTGCTGCCGTGAGGTCCCCAGGGACAGCTCTGCCGTGGCCCCATCTGATTGAAATCCAGGCCCAGCATGCACTTGGCAAGGGAAGTGGCCACCCGGAACCCGAAATAAATAACACCATGGGCAGGAGGCACAAATCTGCCGCTAATTACGGCATATCCTGATTAAATGGGGTGCGTAAATAAATATTTCATCTCAGAAGATGAATAGGCCATAAGGGCTGCTGTGGGCAGCCCTGCTCTGAGCCATTCCTGTCCTTTTTCTTCCTTGTAGAGGCAAAGAACAGGACTTTTGGAGCAACTTTGCTGTGTGGCTCAGGATCAGTCACTCCCCCTCTCTGGGCCTCAGTTTCTTCATCCATCAAACAGGGTGTCAATGACCATCCTTCAGCCAAACTCGCAGGTCTGGGGTGAGAATCTGGAAAGAACATTTGGGGTGATTGGATTTTGACAGAGCAGAGGAGGCAGTGATCACGAATGGTAAAGAATGAGCAATCCGGAGCCAGCCAACCTTGGGTTTGAATCCCAGCTCTGGAACCTTCTCTGTGCCTCAGTTTCCCCTTCTGTAAATTGGGGAGATGTGAAGAGCCAATGAGCCCTCTGAGCCACACCCGGCACATAGTACGTAGTTCAGCAGGTGGCAGCGCTATTGGGGACGAGCAACACGACACACTTAAGTCCTGGCAGTTGTCGTCATTGGACGTGGAGGCCCTCAAGAGACTCAGCCCCAGGCAAGGCCTACATTCTCCACAGCCACTCGGAGGCCCTGCCTGGAGACCTCTGTGCTCGCTCTCACAGATGCCACCTACTCATTTCCGCAAGGCAGAGCGATAATAGAATCGGGGGCCCCGGGGAGGGGAGGAGGAGGGAGCGTCATCCTGGAAAAGTTTAAATCAATTAACTCCCTTCCAGAAAACAGGCTGGGAAATGTAATGGAGAAATAATGACTTTTCTCCACAGGATTAAATGACATAGACCAGGACCCAGTGAGGAACGAGGGAGGTAGGCTCGGGAGCCCTGTCTCTCACTGCCTGTGTGGCCTTGGGCAAGTCTCCGTCCTTCTCTGAGCCTTCGTTTCCCATCTGTACAAGGAGAGGGCTTGGACCAGCAATAGGAGTGGCTAATCAATGGCATGCCTTCCATCGCCCTCCCCTCCCTTGCCCATGGCAGGCATTGCTAATCGGTTGCCGCACAGTTCTCACTGAGCCCAGATGGAATAGCAAAACCAATCCAAGCCAATGCCCCAGGCATTTCCTCCTGATGGATCAGAGTAGGCACCCAGGCACCAGACTGGGTTTAGATGGTCTCCAAGCCCTTGTCTACACTAGGCCAATATTCATCAGTGGTGTTATTACTGCTATTGCAGAATCAAGAGTCCATCGTAGCACTAACAACAAAGGTTAACAGTTACTGAGAGGTAGCTGTGGGCCAGGCACTGTTCTAAATACTTTCGTATTTTAACTCGCCGCAACATCCTAACCATCGGACAAGGCACTTACTATTATTATCATTCTTATTTTACAGAAGAGGAAACCAAGGCCCAGAGACGGGGAGTGACTGGCCCAAGGTCACACAGCTAAGAAGTGGTGGAGTCAGGATTCAAACCCATGCCCCTGTCTTACCTGAAACAGTCCAGATATGGTAAGGAGACTCTTCTCTTGTAATTGGGAGTCTGGGAAGAGAGCTAGCCTTTCTCCAAGCTGAGCTGTGCGCCAAATTCAACACACACATTATCAGTTTGGAACTGTACTTATCCTCATTTTCTAGATGGGGAAACTGAGGCTTAGAGGGGTGATGGGACCTGCCCAAGGTCATGTGGTGGTCATGGTAGAGGTGAGGGCATGGCACTGTTCTTCATGTCCCACCTGCCCTCTCCCTGCCTGCTCTGGGAGCCTGAGGACAGGAACGGTGCCCGTTTATCCTGGCATCTCCAGCCCAAAGCCTGTCACACTGGAGTCGTGGAATGTATGAGAAATACAGCTAGTCCTAGAAGAGCTCTGGGCTTAGGGTACACATCGATCCTTCCATCGCCAGCCCTCGGACCCCTGAGCTGACTCCTCGTCCCTGTCCTTTGCTGACCCACCTCTGCTGGCTGGGTGACCTCTCACCTCTGCTCACGGTCCCAGATGACCCTGGGGGCTTCTGGTCAGGGTCCAAATCCATCATTCCAGAGCCGTCTGTCCCAGCCCTGCCGCCTCCCATCCATCTTCCCACTGCAGCTACAGAGAAGGGGATGGTGCCGGGATGGAGGGGGAGGGTCCCGTTCCAGGAGACTCTTGGCCCATGGAGTCCTCCCTGTCACCTCCCAAAGAGCCATTCCCCATCTGCAGGACCCCTTGGTCGAATACCATGGTCCCCAACATATAAGACAGCCAAAAGCAGAAGGCTCTGGCTGGCAGGTGCGGGTTTGGGGAGTTCAAACTGGTGCCCGACCCACCTCCTTTCCTCTTGGCAGCCCCCAGAGTGGAGCCTCCCAGAGAACCTCCAGAAAGCCACAGAGAGAACCCCCAAATTCCTGAGCTGACTCACTGTGTGACCTGGAGCAAGTCTCTCCCCCGCCTCTGGGCCTCAGTTTCTCCATTGACAACATGAGAGGATTAAGCCCAATAATTTTCAAATCTTTATTGTCAGAACTGTAGGGAACCTTTTTTTTTTCCAAATGAAATCACATGGCAGGGTGGGGTGGCTCACTCCTATAACCCCAGCACTTTGGGAGGCCAAGGTGGGAGGACCACTTGAGGCCAGGAGTTTGAGACCAGCCTGGGCAAAATAGTGAGACCCCATCTCTACAAGAAATGAAAAAAATTAGCCAGATGTGGTGGCACATGCCTGTAGTCCCAGCCAGTCGGGAGGCTGAGGCAGGAAGATCTCTTAAGCCAAGCAGTTTGAGGCTGCAGTGAGCTGCGATCAAGTCACTGCACTCCAGCCTGGGTGACAGAGGAGTGCCAAAAAAAAAAAAGAAAGAAAGAAAGAAAGAAAGAAAAAGAAAAGAAATCGGGGCAGCAGGGCAGGGGGTGGAGTGTGGACCCCAGAGCTCTACCTTTTCCAGCACCTTCTGCCCAACCAACTAGAGGTCCCTGAGGCATCGTCCTAAAACTCCAAGGTTCTTAGAAAGATTTTGAAAATACAAGAATAGATTTTTTTCAACTTTTTTATTATGAAAAGTTCAAACATACAGCAAAGTTGGCAGACGTTTATAATGAACACTTAAATACCCACCCCTGGACTGTACCACTCATATTTTACTGTACTTGCTTTATCCAATAAGGATCCCCTCTCAGCTCCGCAAAATTTCATGACTCAGAGAGGGCTGCGCTAGAGGGTCTGAGTCCTTTTGGGGGAACCCTATGAATCTGTGACGGCAACACCAGCTGCTGTAACAAAGAGACCACGGCATTTAGTGGCTTAATTCAACAGCAGTTCGTCTCACGCAACAGTTTCAAAGCCAATGTCATCAGTCAACAGGCGGGCAGCTGTCTCCCACAAGTGATTCAGGGATCCAGGCCCCATCCATCTTTCGGCCCTGCCCTGCCCTAGAAAGGTCAATCCTCTGCCTCGGGGCAGAAGGGAAAACTGGTGGAAAACATCACACTTGCTCACATTTCGTTGGCAAGAGCTACTCATGTAGCCATGCCTGGAAATACAGTCCCCAGCTGGGAGGCACTTCCCAGCATGCACTCCACCCCGGGTAAGGGGGTGTGGATTTCAAGTTGGCTTTATCTGCCATACCTAGTGTGGCTGGAAGTCCCCTCAACCATCCCAAATCGCCCCAGCCCCGCCCCATCTCCATGCTACTCCATACCACATGAGAAGGGGCCGAGCCATCTCCAGAGGAGTTTAACTTTGTTCAACAAATACATATTGGGCTCTTACTGCATACCTTGGCTTCGTGCCAAGCCTTGACCATCCAGATGAACAAGACCAGGTCCCTGACTTTAAGAGTCTTGCAGCGAATGGAACAGACAGTTCTTTGCTCTTAAACCTTTCTTGCGAAAAAACCCCGTGAGATTTTCCATTTTGCGAGGGTGGGTGGATCTCACATGGGAACACTGGACGAAGGATCTGATTCGATAAATCTGTATCGTGTACCTTCCGTGTGCCCACTACGTTCATGTGGTCGAGCTCACTGGATTTTTCTTTGACTCTTGCAAGAGTGTTTCCCCCTCTTTACATGAGGGAATGGATGCCGAGGCTCAGAGTGGCGAAATGACTTGCCTAAGGTCACACAGCTTGTGGCGGAGCTGGGGTTTGAACCCAAATATCACTTCCTGCTTCCCTGCTCTTTTCTGTTGCCCCAGCTGGGTGTCCGCTCGAGCCAGCATGAAGAGACACAGAGGGTTAGCTTCTTGACACAAGCTGTTCTCTGTCAGGCCCTAAGCTAGGGATTCTGCACACGTCGACTCATTTTCTCCTCCCTCATAGCCTCGTGAAGTCCGTGCTATTATTCTTGCCATTTTAGAGATCAGGAAGCTGAGGCTCAGAGAGGTGAAGCGACTAACCCAAGGTCACACAGCCAGTTTGATTTCATATCCTTGTCTATTTGACCTCATTGGAGCACATCTTGATGTATTAGTGGTTTTTATAGATAAACATAAAGGCAGTGAGATTGTTCCTTGTCACAAGGGTGGTTTAAAAGGCCATGGGATACTTTCTCCATTAACAATGGCGTGAACATATTTTGTAGCAATGGCACGGCGTCTCTAAGACATAATGGTTTACAAAATGACTGCAGACAGTTTAGCAGATCCCCTCGCTGCTGGCTCCCAGCCAGACAGGGACTCTGGGACGAGGACTCCAGGGGCTCCCTGGGTCTGAGCCCAGGACTGGGGCTGCGGTAGGGAGTCCAGGGCAGCTGGGCAGGAAGCAGGGACCCCGCCTATCGACGAGGAAGGGCCCAATCAATGCTATCTCCCCAGGCCATGCCTGGCCAGACATTGATTTCTACTGCTGTTGTTAACTCCCTGTTTATGTAACGCCTGAACTTTGCACAACTGAACCGTTTAATGTGCAGAAGAGGGCCTGTTGCCATGAAAACCAGTCTGCACATGACAGCCGGGATGCGGCGGTATCCCTGTTTCATTGGCCTGCGCTGAATGTATTTTAACCTTGATAAGTCAATAACTTTTTGTACAGAAGCAGATCTGCCAGGGGGGTGCTTAGGAGGACCTGGGAGGCTGGCCGGCCTTTCCAGGTCAGAGGGAGGCGGGGCCGGCTGGGTTTAATCCCCTGGAAATCTTCCTGCCACTCGGAGCCTGGGAGAACCAGGCCCAGCTGGCCAGAGGACAGAGACAGACACGACCTTGGGGGTGGGGGCTGTCACCCCCACCTGCAGTCACTGTTTCCTGTTCGTCAAGGCCTCCGGCTAAGTCAGAAGCCCTCTGTGGCAAATCCTGGCTCTACCGACTCAGGAGCTGCATGTGACCTTCAGCAAAGCCCCTGGCCCCAGCCTCAGAGTCCACGCCTGTCCCAAAGGCCAGCGATCCCCCTTTCATGAGTACGAAGTCCCTGGGGTGGTGCCTCGTCCACAGGGGCGCATCACTAGATGGATGTTATTATTATTGTTGTTGTTGTTCTCTTTCATAATAATAATCATTGGTTATATTTGTAGACCCCAATAGGCTTGGGGAATGTTATTACCCGTTTTCTCATTATAGCCCGTGAGATAGCAGTGCTGGGGTAGATGGCCCCAATTTGCAGATGAGGAAACTGAGGCCCCTTGTCCCATGATAAGATGGTGGTGCTGACTAAAGGAACCAGCCTCCAGACTCCCAGCCTAGAGCTCTTTCAAACTCAAAAAGCAAACACGGAAATAGCACCCCTGCTATTAGGAATAGCCCAGCGTCCAACCCCAGACCGATGGTGGACACCACCGACCCATGGCAGCACAGCACTCTTTTCCTTCTGAGCCTAGGTGAGGCCTCAGAGTCCTCCTCAACACAGAGTGGGTGTTTGAGATGGGGCTCATGTGGAACTATATGTCCTGAAAGGGCTCTGGGTTCGAGTCCCACCTGTGGCCCAAACTTACTACATGGCCTTGGGCAAGTTTCCACTCCCTCTGGGGTCCCAATGCCCAGTGGTGAAATAAGGGGGCCATTTAATGGCCCTTGATTCTCTCAGGGGTCTCCCAGATTGAAGGTACCCGTAGCACCTCCTGGTTCCTGTCCCAACTCCCTCCACCAAGCCCCCCGAACCCTCTCCAATTCCATCGACAAATACTGATCCAGGTCCCACCATGCTCCCGTGACTGTGTAACGTGCTGGGGACCCAGAGGTGAACAAATGACAGAGTCCCTCTCCTCCCAGCACTGACAGTCTAGACAGGCAGACAGAAAAGAAGTGAGTGAACCCACAAGCGCTCAGAGAGTTGCCAACAGCAGTAGGTTCTGTTGCGGGGTCGGGGGTGGTGGAAGAAAAAGCAAAACGAAAGGGAGGTAGTCTGGGGAAAATAACTGCAGTAGGGGTAGTCAGGGAGGGCTTCTCCGAGGAGGTGACACTCCAGCTGAGACCTGAAGTATGAGAATGCACCAGCTGTGCAAAAAGCAAAAGGAAGAATGTTCTGGGCAGAAGGAACAGCTTGTGTCAAGGCCTTGACGTGGGAAACGGTTTGGCACCTTCTAGCAACCCAGAGGAGGCCAAAGTGGCTAGAGGGGGGTGTGAGTGGGGTGTGGTGGGGAGCTTGGCAGGGGCCCCCTCTCCTGTCCTCCTTGCCCCGTCCCCCCAGGCCCACCCCGGGAGAGGCTGCAGCTACCGAGGGGCGGGGCTGGGTGAAGAACAAGGTTACACGTGCTGCCTCTTTTTTCCCTTTTCTCCTGGAGCATAAAGAGCTCTTTCTTTTCTGCTTATTAATAGCTCTGATTAAATTATCTCTGAAAAACCTACGTGGTGTGCACCAATGGGGTCTCGGCTCCCTCCACGCTCTGGCCTAGATTGCGGCAAGGAGGGCAGGTGAGGCAACGGGGGTGGGGCAGGAGCCTGGGGCAGGCTGCTCCCCGCTCCCCACGCTGGGATGAATGCCCTTCCCTGCCTCCTCGCCTCTCCCCAGCCCCGGCTCAGCCTCTGCCCCGACTCGGCTCCTGGGACATTCACAGCTCCCTCCCTCAGAACGCTGGGCCTGTGCACTGGCAGTTCCCTCTGCCAGGAGCACCCTTCCCTCTCCTCTCCCCTTGGTGACCTCCTACCTGTTTTTCATGGGGCAGATGATCAACCTTTCATTACTGGCCCTCTGCTGGGTCAGGTGCCTGCTCTGGGCTGTCCCCTTTCCCCCGATGACACCTGCTAGTTGCCTTGTCTGTGCCCCACGTGAAACTTGAGTTCCACGAGGCCTCTGTTTCGGTCTGGGTCACTGCTGAATGCCCAGTGCCAGGCACAGGGCAGGTACTTAGGTAAATGTTGAGTGACTGGATGAAGGAATTAGTGGCAGTTAGAAGAGGAGTGGTCAGGCCTTAGTGGGTGAGACCAGAGAAGGGCATGTCTCACCTGACCTACGTGGGAGGGCGGGAACAAAAGTTCCAGGCTCCAGGCACCCCGATCGATGCCTATGTGGCAATGAACCCATTTCACAGATGGGAGAAACTGAGGCAGTCCCTCCTCTTCTTCATACTCCCTCTCTACAAGAAAACAAGACAAAAACCCAGGCCGCATTCACTCATTGATTCAGAGATTAATGCAACAAACTTTTGTTGGGCAGCGACTGCATGCCAAGCAGTCCGAATGCAGCCCCTGCCCTCGAAGAGCCTTCGGGCTGACGAGAAGCCTGACAAAGAAGGAGGCCATTAAAACACACACTGGGCACCGCTATGAAGGTGGAAGTGCTCCAGCCCGGAGAGGGTAGTCAGGGAGGGCTTCCCAGAGGAGGTAGCACCCTGGTTGAAATCTGAAGGAGCAGCAAGAGTCAGCTACCTGGAGGGAGGGCGTTCTAGGTGGAGGGGGGATGGCATATGGAAAGGCCTGCAGGTGACAGAGGCACGTGGGAGGATGTGCAGGGATTTTAGCAAGGTTGGTGTGTAGAGGCGAGAACGGGAACAGTGAGGAATGAGGTGCCCTCTGCCCCCTGCCCCCTTGGGGCCTCTTGGACCCCTGGCTAGAGCCACTGTTCAGGGGCTGGCCTGCCCGGTGGTTCTGCGGACCGTGGCAAATCCATCTTGACACTGTCTCCGATCACATCATGCAGAGTTATTGGACTCGACCAAGAGCAAAGGCACGAGGGTCCGACCTCAGGGACGTGGGTACATGGGGGAGGGAGCTCTGGGAGCATGGGGAGGGGCCGTAAGTGAAGGCCCGGGGCTGAGCATCTTATGGGGGTGATCACTAGCCAGGAGGGGTGTGAGGGCCACCTGGAAGCCTCTGACCGCTCTCCCTAGACAGCTGCCTGCAAATCTGCTGCTGCCTGAAATCCCACCATTAGCGCATCATGGACTCACAGCACTTCAGAGATGCAGGGGCCTTTCACGATCTTCTAGACCCCAGGTTGTCAGCCCTGGTCGTATATATGGGATCTTTGAGAACTGCCAACCCACCCAGGAGACTCCGATCGGTAGGGCTGGACTTTGGGCCCTGCCCTCCATTTTACAGCAGGGGAAACTGAGGCCCGGAGAGGAGAAGAAACTTGCCCTCAAGATCACACACAGTTAACTAGTGTCTGGCACAGGGTGCAATAAATCAAGGTCAGGGGCTCTGGCCTTTGAGACCCAGTTCTGTCACTGTATGACCCTGGGCAAGTCACATGGCCTTCCTCTGTCGCAAGATGTGGATACTAATTGTATGTACCTAACGGGGTTTCTGCGAGGGTAAAAGGAGATAGAAATATGTGATATAAACAGCACTGAGCACGTGCTTAGCACAGAGTAGGTGTCAAGCCTCGGTGACCTACAGTGGAAAAAATCCCAAACTCTGCAAAAGCTGTGGTGTGGCCCACTGCCGCCTTCTCCCCTTCCTGTTCTTTCTCTCTCTTTTCCCAGGGTTTGGCTTTTGCTGTCTCTGGCCCTGTCCTCAGCTTCAGTGCGGTTTCCCCACCTGTCCACACCCTGAGTCCACCCAGTGAGTCGCCCTGGCAACAATCCCCGATGTCATCGCAGCAGCTCTGGGGCTGGCCCAGAGTGGAAGCAGCTGGCAGCTGGATCACGTTTCCAGGTAAATCCCCACCCCCACCTTCAACCTGGGGAGGGGAGGGGAGGGGAGGGGAGGGCAAGGCGGGAGAAGGGAGAGAGGAGATGGGGGCCACCGTGGAGAAATAGAGCAGATCACGGAGGCCCAGAGCTGCTGGGAACTGCTTGTTTGGCAGCCGTGGAGGCCTGAAACAGGGCCAGCTCCTGCCCTAGATAAGGTGGCGGTGGCCTACTTGGGCTGGCCCTGGAGGTCCCCCGCGGGCGCCTCTCCCAGGCCGGGTGGGTTGGCTCCCGAAAGTAGGCTAGGGCTGGACTATAATCAGCCCATCCACTGGATACACTCACCGGGGGCTCCAAAACCCTGTCATCTGGATGATTACGGCTGCCATTTAGTGAGCACTTACTGTATTTTGACTCCTTTACATGCAATGATTCATTTCACCCCCACGGCAACCCTGGAAGATACCCTCCCTTTCACAGACTAGAAACTGAGGCACAGAGCCACGAAGGCAAATGGCCAAGACCAACAGCCAGCAAGGGCAGGGCTGGCATCCCACCCAGGTTCCTGGGTTGCCAGGTGGCACCTGGGCACAGCCTTAGGGGTGGGGATGTGGCTGCTGCTTTGCATTTCTGTGGGGATCTTGAAGTTTATACTGGAAAGCTGGCTCCCCGACTCCCTGGGTGGCAGACACATGGCAACAGAGGGAACTGCCCCATCCGGGACTCAATTTCCCCATCTGTAAAAGGGACTGCTAACTGGGCCACGCATGGGCTATGAAAACCTATGAAACTTCTTAGACAGTAAAAGGCAAGGTGCAGTGTAGTTTGATGGATGCATATTTGGACCCCAGGTTGATGTGATACTGTGCCTCAGTTTTCCCATCTATTAAGTGGGGGGAGAATGCCAGTGCCTGCCTCCCATGGCTGTGGTGTACATCCATGAAGTGTAGCTTTCAAAGAGCTCAGCACAGGCCCAGGTATATAGTTAGTGCCCCACAGATCTCGGCTGTGATGCTAAAAACCCAAAATATGCCTTGGGACAAAACATTCAGGACAGAGTGTCATTTCACATCTCTTAGCCTCAGTTTCTTCTGTAAGTTGGGAGTATAATATTAGTACCTACCATACATAGCAGTTTTTCCATCTGTAAAATAGGGGCGATGATAATACCTACCTCACACAGTTGTGAGAATTAGATAAAGTTTTTTGCTGCATCTTAGCCCCCGATATTATTTGTATTTTTATTAACAAATTTCTCATGGGGTTGTTCACAAGATTAAATGAAACAATGCAGGTAATGACTTACTACAGTGCCTTGCCCCAAGTATGTGCTCAATAAATGATACTGGTTTTCCCATGCTTGGTTCCCCAACAAAAGGACTACAAATACCAGCATGCTCTGCGCCCCTAGTCAGTGCCCCTTCGCCCGGCGCTGGCGCGCAGCATGCCGGGAGTTGCAGTCCTCGCGAGGCAGGCCCCGCCTCGTCCCAGCTTGGGGGAGGAGGTTGGAGAGCCGCCCTGCCGGCCTTTGAATTTTGCCGCGAAAAGCGCGCGTGGCAGCCCCCGGCCCCGCCCCCTGCAGAACGCGGCGCCGCGTCACCCTGGTAACCGCCTCTCGGCCGCCGCTGATTGGGCCGGACGGCGGGGGGCGGGCGGGGAACGAGACGCGGAGGCTGCTGCGGCGGGCGCTAGCGCCTGTCAGTCGGGCCGGAGCGGAGCAGCGGGCAGGACGGCCGGGCTGGCGGCTCCGCGGAGAGGCTGCGCACGCCGGCCGGGGGAGGCGGACAGCGGACCCGCCGCCTGCAGGGCGCGGCGCGCGGCACCCGGGCCTCAGGCTAGGCGAGGCGCCGGCGCGCGTCAGGCGGCGCAAGGCTGCGGCCCCGGGAGCCCCAGCGCGCCGCTCGGGGCTATGGGCGCGTGAGAACCCCGCGTGCGCCGCCCCTGCTGCAGCTCGCGAGCTCGCACACCCGGCGAACTGTCCCCCGGGCCGTCCCTGCGTCCGCCCTGCGCCACTAGAACCGGCTATTTCTCGGCGCCGAGGCCCCCAAGGCTGCACCCGAGCTTCCGCCGCCCGCTGCCGCCGCCGCTCGCCGGCTTCCCCTCCCCCCACACCCAGGACTTGGAGCAGGAGGAGGAGGGGCCGCTGCGTTCTCGCCGCCGCTCTTTGCAACCTGCCGGGGACGGTGCATGCCGGGCGAGGAACCGGGGCCGCCGCAGGTGCGTGCAACCCCCCAGAGGAGACGCCCCCCTCCCCCACCTCCAGGCGAGCCCGGTGTCTGCAAACCGCGGGCGGGCGAACGAGAGGAAGCAACAAAGACAAGCTGCAGCTGGGGCTGGCGAGAGGGGCCACGGCCGCCGGGCTCCCGGCGCGGGCGGAGAGAGCACCCTGGGAGCGGCGCGGGCCGAGCTGCAGCCGTGATCCGGGCCCCGAGGGGAGGCGCAGCGCCGCCCGCCGGACGCGGCGAGCACAGACCCTGGAGAGGATGCGTCGCCTGAGCGCTCGCGCTGCCCCAGTCCTGGGCGGGCTGGACCCCCGCTGAGCGGAGAAAACCCCGGACTTCGGACGGCGCGGGCTGGCACCCGGATAGCCCTCACCGACAGCGCTTCTTCCCACCCGGAGAGAGGCATAGGCCCCCGAGGGGGGCTTCCTCAGGCAGCCTCTGCCACCCCTGCATGGCTGCGACCCGCCGAGTGGAGCGTCGTGGTCGCTGAGACCTGGTGCCCTTCGACGGCCTGGCTGATCCGGTGAGTTGCACGGGGCCGGGTTCTAGGCTGGAGGTGGGGGCACCTCCTGGCGTCCGGGCAGCTCATATTGGACAAAAAGGGGCCCTAGGCTATTGGGAGTCCTGAAGTAGCGGTGCCCCTTGTCCGCCCCTTTCCCTCCACACACTACTTGTTCGGACCGGCCAGCCGGCCGCAGTGGAGGTTGGGGGCCCGTTTTGGGGATTCCGCGGGGCCCTGGGCGGGGCGGATGCCAGGGAGGAAAGGTCACCCCACTGTAAAGCTAACAGACAAAGGTGGCGGCTCCATCATCCGAAAATTCCCTGCGAACTCTAGCGTCTGGGAGGGGCTGAGGGGGCACCCAGGATGCGACAGCGTTGAGGGTCTCCCGAACAGCCTCAAAGATCTTCAAGGGATATCGACTGAGAGGGGGGATGTAAGGTTCCGGCCGCGCGGGTGGCTGCGTTTTAAGATTGTGCCCCCGGGTGCTAGACCCTAGCAGCGTTCCTCGTCACAACCGCTTTCCCACAAATAACTCGCAGGGATTGCAGGATCCCCAGTGGGGCTGCGGCGTGACGTCACTGCCCAGTCTCTGACGTCACCGAGGTTGCCTTGGCGACTCGACTTGCCTTGACCCAAGATAGGAGGGGGCGGGATCCTGGTAAGCAGGGGCGGAGCTGAATGCCTTTGGGTAGTGGAGGGGTGAAGGCTGACTCCCCCCAGCCCCCACTGCAGTCCTTTGACCTAAATCCTCAGTGCCCCATGAGATGGGGAAGGGAGGCGGTGCCAGCTGTCCCTGCTGGTGCCCCTCCTCTCAAGGACAGGTGTTCAAAGCTTTGCCCATGTACCCTGGCAGTGCCTGGGGGCCCAGGCCTCCCAGAAAGAGCAACTTTCTGTTTCTAAAAGGGATGCTAAAGAGGACACCTCGCTGAACCCCACCATATACTCAGCCAGCAGGCTGAAGTTCCAAGGGTGCCCAGAGAGATGTGCACCTCCAGCCTTCAAACAGGCTACTTCTGCTCGGGGAAAATGTGGGTGCCTCACTCCCAGCCAGGGAGGGTGCAGAGGAGCTGCTGCCCGTTGCCCTTCCAAGTCCAGGGGATGCCCCTGCTGTTCAACCCCATAGTGGGGGCCATGGCCAAGCTGAAACTCCTGACTGCCCCCCTTCTCGTTTTGGTGTCTGAGATGATTCTGACAAGCACAGCGTGATGCACGTTAAGTGAATGGAGGGCAAGTCAGGCCCATCAGTGCCGAGGTCTGAGTAAAGTGTGTCTCTGCCAGGGGCCAGCTTTGATGGGTGTCGGGCACCAGGCCCCCCTCCCCCCCACACACCCCAGCACTGTCCCTGTTCCCTGCAAAGGCCCAGAGAACCCCCAGCCAGCATCCTGCTGCTGGCTCTGTGATTATTCCTCTAAGTCCCTTCCAGAAATTACTGCCAGTGTCGGATGTGGGTGAAACTGCTATGATCACATATCTAGGAAAAGGTTCAAAAACTGTGTCATTGCTTCAGTGGCGTGGGAGCAGGGAAGCGTGTGTTTGGGTCCTTAGGAGACGCCAGTCCCCAGTGTATGCAGCGAGCATTTTTCCTGTTCTCCTATCAGGCACTCTAGCTAGATTAACAGGTCAATAAATATCAGCGGAGCTGCTTTTGGGGGCTTGGCAGGGAGATGGTATTTCCAGCTGAAATGGTGTCGTTAAACACGCAGGCTTCCGAGGACAGAGGAGCAACAGCAGATTGGGGAAGAACTGGGAGAGGTGGGCAGAAGGGCTGTTTGCTCTGCCTCTCGAAGCTTCCCGGTTTAGAAACAAACTCAGAGTGCTCGCCAGAGATTCACAAACACAGGCAGTTGGAGGCTCTCCGTCGAATATTTACACTTCCTTAGCCAAGGCGGAGGGAAAGGCTGTCAGAATTGGGCGATTCCTTCTGTTCCCTTCCCTCAGCTCCCTGGGCTTGGCAATCAGCGTGCCAGACGACGAGCAGGAGGGAGTGCCAGCTTTCCTGGCGTCTCCGCATGTGCCAGGCATTTTACACGCTCTCAGTTACTCCCTGGAGGGGCTCATGTGCTGTAGCCCATTTTATAGATGAGGAAATTGAGGCTCAAATGGAGGAAGCGATGAGCTGCAGGTGATCAGTCAGGCAGCTGCAGAGGTTTGGCCCTGAATTGCCCTGGCTTCAGAGTCCCCGGGTCTTACCCCCAATTCCCATGGATAGAGGGGAGGCCCTACTTGTTGGACAGGGGTCCCTGCAGGAGTCAGGGGCTGTTGGCTGTGGAGGGAGTCGGGCCTCACCAAGATGCCTTGTTCACACTAAAACCCAGGTTTGAACCTTTCCCATCACCAACAGGACAGAGTAGCAACTTCTGCCCTGGCCTTGTGGTCAGCCTGTTCCCCTCACCCCCAGGACCCGCTTCTTCCGCACTGAGGGAGGGAAGGTGTGGCATGAAACCCACCTGCCAGGAGGGCCCACCTTAGGCTCCCTGTCATCTGCCGCTCTGGCCTTGCTTGGAGGAGGGTGGCGAGGCTGCGACGGGGCAAGGGCAACTTTGGTAGATGCGCTCCTGGCCCCGCCTGAGGGTTGGGAAGGGCCCTGTAGGAGGGGTGCTATGTGAATCGTGAAAAGGACGAATAGGGAGGCGCCAGGCAGGGGAAGGAGCAGTGTTCTGGGCAGTGCCAGTGGCCCCGAAGGGGGCCAGTGATGTCTGTGGGCCCTTGTGCCAGGGTGTGCTTAATGGGGGAAGGGGCGGCCATGGGGTGGCTGTATCCTGGAGCCTCAGGTGGATGGGGAAGGTTTTTAAGAGGGGAGAGGCTCCAGTGAGGGCCCCCTGGACAGGGCCAGTAACCCTGGACAGCCCTTTTCCTCGGGGTGGGGCAAGCCTTCTCAGGTCTCAAGGCAGAGTCTCCTCTCTCAAGGTTGGCACCCCCACCCCCACCCCGGGTAATCCTTTTGACTCGTCTAATTCCATGTAAGCCCATCCGTCCCCTATCCCTTCTGAGCCCGGACCAGGCCAGGGCTGGGCTGCTTAACCCCCTTGGTGAGAAACTTGAGGCTCCCCAGGGATGGCAGTGCTCCTGGTTAAGAGCCAGGCTCTGGAGTGGGTTGGGCCTGGGTCCCACTCCCAGCCCACCACTTGCAGGCTGTGTGACCTCGGGTGAGTACCTTAGCTTCTCCGAGCCTCAGTTTACTCATCCGATAATAGCACCCACTGCCTAGGGTCTAGTGAGAATTCAGTGAGGGACTGGCATACAGTAAGCACTCAATAAACGCACATCCTCATGGCTACTGTCAGCCTCATCCTCAGAGCCTTGAACGGCTGTCCCAGTCCCTTGGAGCCAAAGGTGGAAGAACCCAGTTGCGGGGCAGGCGCCCGGATCCTTCCAGCTGCCCCTGCCAGGGGCGCCTCTGTCCACTGGGGTCCCCACGCACCCGCAGGGTGAGCACACGTGGCTCCCATCCGAGCTCGGGCGGCGGGGCTGGGACTGGGCCAAGGGGCCCCTCCCCAACCTCCCGCCTGCCCCCTCGGCCTGCCCGCTCCTCACCCAGCGGAGGAAGCGAGCGAAGCGGCTCATGTTCATGCACCGTAATTCAATCAGGCGGCGATTCCTCTGGGCTCGGGGCGGGGGTGAGAAGGAGGAGGCGCGCACAAAAGGGCCGCTTTATTACCTCCCGCGGGCCGGGGATTGCAGCTCTCCCCCGGCCGCGGCCGGAGCCGCCTTTATTGTGTGAACCCATTTGCGTGTCAAGAGCTATTGTGCGCCTTCTCCGCCTGGGCCGCGCGGGCCGCGGGAGGAGGGCTGCGCCGCCGGCCGGTCACCTCCGCGGGCACCGCCCGCCGCCCTGACTGGTTGCTAAGTGATTTGCATCCAAGGTAATCACTTTTATCTCAGAAGGATGTCGACTATAATTATAAGCTACTGACATCTTTTGAAATCTGCCTAATGACTATTTTAGTCTGCACGGGCTGCGGGCGGGGAGGGGGATTCTTCTGGAGGGGGGTGGAGGCTGGGAAGGGAGATGGATTCTTTCCACCTGGACCACGCATTCCTTAGTTGAGAGATACCTGAGCGCCTACTGCGCGCCTCAAACAAAAGACGGGGGCCCTGTGACGGGGAGCTTGCATACCCAGGGCGGCGTTAGTACCATTTCAGAGATGGGGAAACGGAGGCCCACTCGAGTGGGGCACAGACCAATAATAGTGGTCATCATACCGGGATAGAGGTCACCAGTCTGGAACCTTCTAGAGTTTATATCGTAACCCTAAGAAATGCAGGTGCTGATATTACCCCCATTTTGTTAGGGAGGAAACAGAAGGTGCCTGGCTGCCCAGGGTCACACAGCCAGGGGGTGGCAGAAGTATGAGGTTTGTTGGTGGCCAGAGGTGGGAGGGTTCCAGCGGGCGCCCTGCCAGCCGCTGTCCCGGTGGCCAAGCTCTAAGGAATCAGACAGCCCACAGCCTCCATGCGGGGCAAGATGCGTCTGCAACTAACTCGAATTCTGGACAGGGCTGGCGGAGAGAGACCGAGGAGGGAAAAATCGCAGCGGGTCGCGGAGGGCTTCCCGACAGAGAGGAGGTGTTGCTCTGCGCCCCGAGGACTGAGCGGATCTGCCCAGCGTGGAGTGAATGGGGGTGTCACTGTCAAAAGGAATTTGAGAACCCAGGGCCACGACCAGGAAGGGCAGGGGGAGCTTACGAAAGGGCGGAGGTAAAGGGAGATCAGCTCGGAGGGTGTTGGTGGGGGCCTTGAGTGCCGAGCTATGGGGTTCAGAGGATGAGCAAAGCCGGAGAAGGTCTGAGCAGGGGGGATGTGATCTGGGTGCCTTAGAGGCCAGCAGGGAGCTTGGGAGTCACAGATCCGGGATCGAAGCCCAGCTCCTGTACTCTCACTGGCTGTGTGTCCTCAGACAAGTCGCTTTACCCCTCTGGGCCTCAGTTTCCTCATTGGTTCACGAGGGTAATAGTTTTCTCAGGGGCTTGTGAATGGGATGAGTTTGGGTGTGCAGCGTGCTGGGGGGAGCTCTGAGGACAGCAAGGAGGGGGTTTTGGCTGAACCCCGCAGAGCTGGGTGGGCTGGGCTCAGGCACAGGCCCCAGCCAGTCACCCTGGCCCCACAGCAAGCCAGTGTCCCAGCCGTAGCAGCTGTTTGGGGCCCTGGCAGCCCCTGCTATTGTGCAGAGGGCACAGGGGACAAAGGCCTGGGAGGTCAGGGGGTGAAGGCGAGACTGGCTGTGAACAGGCTCCAGGGGATGGGGACTTAATGACGCAGAACTTAATGACCCAGAGTCTGTGGGGAGGGGGCCTCCCTTGGAGGAGGAGGAGGAGGAGGGAGGTCCAGCTACCAGCTGTCTGCTCCAGGATTCACTGCCAGGACAGGGGTGGCCGCCTCACAGAGTCCAGGCCTGAGCTTGGCACGGGGGGAGGCCGAGGCGGCAGGGCCTCTCGGCATGCAGTCGCCAGGCCTGAATTTGGGGCTTGGCTCTGCCCCTTGGC
Source organism: Indri indri (assembly GCA_004363605.1). Taxonomy (NCBI): domain Eukaryota; kingdom Metazoa; phylum Chordata; class Mammalia; order Primates; family Indriidae; genus Indri; species Indri indri. The sequence continues at coordinate 15,904 of RJWJ010010484.1, read as the reverse complement.
ATCTGTATGACCTCAGTCTCCTCATCTGTGCTGGGCCACGGGACCACCTTAGAGGGCAGCTGCAAGGCTTGGCAGTAACCGCTAGCACACAGGCGTAAACAGGAACTGCTATTTTTGCTCTTTATTCATCCGTTCATTCAGAGAGATTCACTGCTGCGTGCCAGGCTCCCTGCCAGGTGCTGGGGACACAAAGATGTGTCTTGAGAGGTGATGTGTACCGAGGGAGAGGCGTCAGACACACCATCACAGTACAGTGGCTTAATCACCACCATAGAGGAATTCACAATGTGCAGGCAGGCACTGTGCCAGGAGCAGGGGGACACAGCAGTGAACAAGCCGGACATGGGCCCTGCCCTCAGCTCCCTCTGTCTCTTAAAGAAAATCAGAGGTGGGAACTCTTAGTTATGGCTGGGTTAGCCAGGGAGGGCTCCCTGGAGGAGGTGGCACTTGTAATTGCTAGTATTTTGGACTTCCTTTTAAACGCTTTTGCCTGTTACGAGAATCACAGGCCACTGTTTGTAGCTGCTGTGTGCCAGACTTAGCTTCCTACTTTGGCATCCTGTTCTCTCATTTAATCCTTATATCACTCTGCAAAGTGTGTTTTTATCTCTGTTGTGTGAATCAAGAAACTGAGGCTTAGTGAGGTGAAGCCCGGGGCCACGTGGCAGGTCCACAGAATCGCCTTCATTATCTACACAAGCTTCTGCCTCCCCTCTGCCTGTGAGGGTACTGGGCGTGGGAGGATCCTTGGGGGGCAGGGGGTGAAGGGAACCTGTTCCGGGCCAGCTGTCTTCTTGATGAGCTGCACGACCTTGAGCAGGTCACCCCCCACTCCAACCCCTCCCAACCCAGACTCAGCCATGTCCTTCGTAAATGTCAAGGATGGCAAATCCATGGCAGGCCTGGCTTGCCTTACACCGCTGTGCCCTTGGCAGACATTGCCAATCAATTGCTGCCCCCTTCCCCTGCTGAGTTTTTCTCCTGACCTTGGGTTCTTTCCAGGGCTCTGGGCAGGCAGCGCCAATCCATCAGCAGGGCCTATGAGCTGAAACTGGTTGCCTGCCTCGCCTGGATCAGCTCAGGGGTGCTTCTGGCTTGACTGTGTGTGTGGTTCGAAGGACCAGGGTGCCAGAGCAAGGGCTTTGGGGGAATCTTCTCTGAGCACACAGGTTGTTCTTCAGCCACAGGAGCCTTTTAGGTGTGAGAGTCTGTGACCTTCCTCCAACTCCCAGAGAGACTTGTGTTCATCCTGCAGATTCCAAAGGCTTACAGTGTGGACGATAATAAGAGTTAGCATTTATTGAGCTCTTCCTGAGAGCTAGGTCCTCCATGGGCAGCCTCTCATTCATCATTCTGCAGAGCACCCGCAGCATGCCTCTCAGCACCCCAAGGAGGAATTCTTGGCCCATTTTAGAGATGGGGAAGCTGAGGCTCAGTGTGGTTAAGCAGAGTAGGGTCACACACTTGCTGAGTGGCTGAATTGGCGTTCAAACCCAGATCTCAAAGTTCACAGCCTGGGGCAGTGCTGCGGGTGGCAGGCAGACAGGGCAGCCTTCCTGGAAGAGGTGCCATTCATTTATTCTGAGGCCTTAAAGGCTGGTGAGTGTCTGACAGGCAGAAATGGGAAGGATGACCTTACGGGCAGAGGGAACAGCATGAGAGGCAGCCCAGAGGCACCAGCACACGGAATGTGACCACCGTGTGGAGAGAGAGGGGACTATAGAAGGAGCCACGGCTGGCCTTCGCGTTTGGACTTTCCCCTCCCACAGTCCGGGACCGCGAGCAGAGGAATGATGAGGTCCTAGGTAGGGGGACTCATTCAACATCTCTGCGAACCCAGGGTAGGGGTGCTTGGGGTTTCCTCTGGTCTACTGGAAGCTTTAGCCTAGAACAGTGTCTAGTGCACAGTAGGTAGGCATCCAAGAAGTGTTTGTTGAATGAATCAGTGAATGAATGCTCCCCAGACTGAAATGCTCCCCAGGGGCCCAGCTGCACAGAGAGAGGAGAGAGGCCAGTGTCCCTCTCTCCAGGGAAAGTTGACCACCAGTGGCAGCGAGGGGCAGGGCAGAGGGCCAGGCAGGGACCTGGGGCAGGAGCTCCCCCCTCAGCACCCCCCACCCTGCTGCCTGTCCCCAGGACTCCTGCCAGACCTTCCCGCTAGGCTGTCTGTGCCTTGCCAGCCACGCCTGGCGGGCAGTGTGGGCCCAGCGCTTGGGGGGATGAAAGATGAAGGTTCGTGACCATTTTTTAACTCAATAAAGGGAGAGACAAGCTGCAGGCTGCAGGCCGGAGATATAATTAGTTCGCAGCAGTGGCGCTTTCTTGATTTAGCTTCTGAGAGAACAAGACAAGGATGTTATACCCAATTAGCAGTAACATCCAGTCGGAGCCTCAATAGGTGAGATAACAAGCTATTTTTATGACTTTTCTTTCCCAGCTTGGAGGGGGCGGGGGGAAGGGGGGTATCAGGGCCTTTATTTCTTTTCATCAGGGAACAATTATTAGCAATATCAGGATTTCCCAAAGCCAAGTGATGCATTTGCTAACCCAAACAAGCAAGTGTCCCAGGGTAGCAGCCGGGATGGCAAGCTAGCATTTTTGAGCCCAGGGGTGGCGGGAGGGGTGTAGGCCCCTCATCCTCATTCTAGAAGCCCTCTGAAAAGACTCCTAAATGCAGAGAGCCCATTGGTTTGGCAGGTGAGGCTCAGGCCCTTGAGATATTCTTAGTGCCTGCCTTGATTTCCCTACCTGCCTTCAAAGGGACATAAGGAGGCTGGGCCAATTTCTCTGGGGATGAGGAAGGAGCCAGTTTTGGCCCTTGGCATCCCTTCCTGGCATCACTGGAGATCCCTTTTGCCAACTAGGCCAGAGGTTCTGGCCCCCCAGCCTTGAACCTGCCTATTGGACCCCCATTACGGCTCACACTGCCCGACCACCCTCCTGCCTGTCCTGGGTCCCCTCTGGCAGGGGCCGAGTGGTGATTAGCCCCATTCTCCACCCTCATTACCCCCGCAGCCGGGGCACCCAGCACTGGCCAAGTCCCTGCTGGGCAGGGAAGCCCTGCCAAGCCCCGCCCCTGCTGCCTGGCTTTGCTCTGGCTCCTGGCGAAGGCTGGGGGACGCCCAGAGAGGAGGCTGGCACGGCTGCTGCAACACCCCATCAGGCCGGGCCCCGAGCCCAGAGCAGGTTCCTGGGCCTCCACCCATCCTGCGACTCTCGCCCCGCCCTGTCCCACGTCCTATCTCCCTGTCAGCGTGGAGCCCCACACTTGTGGTTCAGACAACTGACAAATCCAGCCATGCAAAGTGGGAGTTTAATTGCAAACAGTTTTTATGGATCATGGGACCATCTGTGCCACCATATGCAAAAGCGAAAAAAAAAAAAAAATCCCCCCCCCTTTTTTTTTGCTTTTCTCTCCACCCCCCAAACTAATTCCAAAAGAAATAATTGCCAGGGTTTTTCTGGCAGGAACCAAGCACAGAGCTGGGACCCATCCTGGGGGCTTCCTGCAGGGTGGGCCTGCCAAAGCTAGAGGCCAGGTAGGGCAGGGGGTGAGAGGACCCCAGGGGGCCCACCCAGAAGGTGGGGCCTGATTGCTGAGAGGATGCTACAGCCTCAGCAAACTGCTGGCAGTTCCTGGACCCCCTGGGTTCTCTAGCAGCTCTGGGCCTTTGCACATGCCGAGCCGTGGTTCAAGTACCACGCCCCTGCCTTCCCCAGCCACCTGGCTGACGCTGTTTGCGTGGCCTCTGGAGCAGGGCGTGCGCGGAGCGGGCACTGCAGTGTGTTCACGGAAGTATGTGAATGAGCAGTGTCGTGGGGCCCGGGGACAAGGCACGTCTTCTCCCATGTCTACCCAAGAAATGGGGCCCCAGGAGGATGGGGGTTCCCATCCAGGCCTCACAGATGCCCTTCTTCCCAGCGGCGCCTCTTGCCCTGGTGCCCAGCGTGGCTCTGCAGATGAGCCCCACCCAAAATTGGAAAGTTCGTGGGGGGCCAGCGGTCAGCCCTCAGGTCCTCAGAGGGGCCTTCCCCCAGGGTCTGGGTCAGGGGCCTCTGAGAGGACTCACCTGAGGCAACCTGCCAGGGTTTGAGTCCCACGTCGGTAACTTCAGACTGTCCTTTCTCCCTCTCTGTGCCTCAGCTTCTTCCTCTGTAAAATGGGCACGAGAAGTCAATGGAATACCGCATGTGAAGTGCTTCTGTATGTTTGCATCGCTTCCGCCACGAGGCTGAGAGCCTCCTAAGCGTCTTTGTTCACTGATGCCTTCCCAGGCCCCTGACCAAGACACTTAATGTTCACCGAATGAATGAGTGAGCAAATGAATGAGTGCACGAGGGAGGTATCTGGAGGACTGTCCAGGAAGGGAACAGGACACACACTCTTGGCTTGCCAGGAATTCAGGGTTTTTCCTGTTTTTCTCATTGGAATCTAGAAACTGCCCTGCAACCTAGGGGACCTGTGAACTCCATTCTGCAGGTGAGGAAAACTGAGGCTCAGAGAGATTAAGGGGCCCTCCCCAGGTCATGTGGCTGAAAAGAGGCCAGAGCTGGGACTAGACCCCTGGGCTGAGGGACTCCAGCTGACCAGGTCCCTGCCCTTCGTGTTCTGGGTGAGGAGGGTCGGGCCCAGAGCTAGGAAGGAACTTGGCCGAGGTCGCACAGCAGGAAAACAGCAGCCAGCATTTGTGGGCATCTTCCTACCCCCATTGCACAGGTGGGGAAACTGAGGCTCCCCAGCCTCAGAGCCAGGCCAGCCCAGTCCTGCTCTTCCGCCCCTCCCTCTCTCACCCGTGGGTCTGTGCCTGGGGGTTTCCCGTCAGCTTTATCAACTGGCAGCTTGGGATGTGCCAGCAGCCGGGCCCCGAGCAGGGGTTCCGTTGCCCGAGGCCTGGCCCTTGGCACGGCCCTGCCATACAGGGGAGGGTGGGACTCGGGCGCCATCCCCTGGGACCCAGGTGAGCCCAGCCCGGGCACCAGGCAGCCTACTCCCCGCCTGGCAGTGATCACCAGCTCCCGTTGTAATCATTAAAACTATTAGAAGGAAACGTTCGCTTGAAGCAAATGTCAGGCGCCGAGTTGTGCTTTGTAAACGCTCACAATTAATGCCAATCAGGCCCGGAAAAAAGCCGGCCCGGAATCCTGTCTGTTTCGTCTCATTTGTCAGCTGGTGCCGCTCCATGTTGCACATTTTCATACAATTGCTATAAACATAAAAGGGAAACTCCACAGTGTTCCCGGGCGCCCGGATGGTGTGCGCCGGCTTAATTACTTGGTGTTCTGCTGTTCACTTGGCCGCCCTGAGCGGGTGGGAGGGAGAAAGGGGGACTTTGTGTGGCAGGGCAAGGGTTCCTGGGGGTCGGGCTGCTGGCCTGGGCCTCCTGCCCCATCCTCCACAGGCCGCGTGGCCCACAGAGCTGAGGACATCTGAGAAACAGGAAAAAAACTGCTAAAAACTGTTCGCAAAATCTTCAAGTAGAAAAGAAGGGTTCAGAGTCCACCAGACTTGGTTTCGAATCCCAATTCCATCTCAGAATGATTCACTGGGTTCATTGGCCCCCTCCTGCAAGCCAAGCGCTGGGCCTCAGTTTCCCCTTCTGTGAATGGGGGTAATAGCTCAGTGGTCAGGATTTCAAGCTTGCTGGGTCCTGGGGACGTCACGTGGGCTTTTTCTCATTTGTTTTTTTGCACAGACCCTTGGAGGGCAAGCTGCCCCTCTTATCAACAGGGGGGGCGTGAGGTTACACAGCAGGAGGTGGGGAAGCTGGAGCCATATTTGTACCCAGGTTCGTCACTCTGAAGTCTTTCATACCTTCCTAGCACCCTGCCCCTAGTGACCTGGGCATGAGGCCCTGGCACGCACTATATACCCCTCCCAGGACCCTTTTGCAATCCCTAGCGCTCTGTGGGCAGGGTCTTCTGAGGCCAGGCTGGCTCGGCAGGGACACACCGGCCTTTGTAGGCCTGGGCCAGGCCGGGCAGCCAGCAGAGTGGGGAGAGGGAGGTGTGGCCTGGCTGGCTGGGGACAAATGCTTAGAGTTGGAATAGAGGCCCCTTTGTGTGATTCTCGGTGGGGGAGGAGGTGCTGCCAGCTGCCACCCCGTGTGACCAGGGAGGCCCAAGCCCTCCACTGAGATTTGCCCGATAACCCCAGGGGACCAACCAGGGAGCCTGTCATCTTCTCCCCTACCTCCTCCTCTCGCTATTTTGCGTCTTCTTATTTCCTGGCTGCCAGAGGAGCCACGGGCAGCCATTAACTTGATTTGCTGTGGGCCTACTATGTGCCAGCACTTGGCCAGACACTGCACCCACTCTGCAGGTAAGGGGCGGTAGTCCCATGTTACAGATGAAGATACTGAGGTTCAGAGAGGACACATGACTCACCATGCCTGCACAGCTAGTCATAGGGGCAGGGATCCAGCTGACCTCAAAGCCATTTCTCTCTGTGGAGTTATGCCATGCCCCAGGGGCCCAGGGTTGCAACTCAAGGTGCCTGCTCCACGGGGTGGGCTGGGGGAGAGTAGAGAGAGGTGCTGGGGACTGGGCTTCCAGGTCTGCTCTGCCACCAAAGCCCTGCGGGGAAGCCCAGCAGGAAGGCTGCTGGTGGTCTCCATCCCTGGTGGGCACTGAGTGCGCATCCCGTCCCTCCATCCGGGCTAGAGGCTGCAGCCTTAGTGAACGCCACGCACAGGACCCTGCCCATTCAACCTTCTCTGAGCCTCAGTCTCCTTAGCCGAGAACCGGAAATGAAATAAAACCCGCAGGGGCCCCGGGGAGTCATGCGGTGCCGGGACTCGGTCATACTGAGCCCAGTCTCTGCACAAACTCGGGTTTCCCAGCATTCCTCTGCCTCCTGGGAGAGGCGAAAGGACAAGCCGAGGCTGTAGGTGGTGGTGGGGATGCTGGGGTGACTCCCAGGAGCATAAGTGTGTGCCAGGGATCGTCTCGTTGGGTCCCTGCCACCACCCCATTTTACAGGTAAGCAGTCTGAGGATCAGATAGCTAAAGCGATTTGTCAAGGGTCTCACGGTCCCAGAGAGACCAGGAATACAGGGAAGGTGGCTTCCAGCGAGGCCCAGCCCTCAGTCTCTCAGCCTAGTGGATAGCTGTCCCCTGCAGACACCAAGTCCCCTCTGCGAGCCCAGCCCCGTGGGAGGCCCAGAACCAAACACAGGAAGTCCCCAAAGGACACTTGGCTTCCCACGGCGTATTCCAGCAACTCGGGGCAAGCTCGCGTCTGCCAGGCTGTTCCTTCCTCTGTGCCTTGCTCAGGCTGGGGCTTCCGCCAGGTGTACCTTCCCCATCCACCTCCCACGCATACACGTGCCTTCTCTGCAGCGCTAAGGGTCTTGTCCCCTGCTCACCTCCAGAGCACCATGCAAGCCCTTTCCCCCCGTCTCCCACCTCTCGGGGCGCAATGTGGTGCGCGGTAGGTGTTCAGTGGAGTCGGTAAAAGTTGCAGGCTCAGCCCTCAAAGACCTGGTCCCCACCTAGCAGGTGAAACGGACGCAAACAGGTCAGTGCCCAGGCTGCAGGTGCAAGGATGGGGTCCCGTGCAGGACATCACAGAGCAGGGCGCTCCTGGCCCAGCCCAGACACTTACCACGCCCCTGCTGTGCTCCCAAAAACCCCATCTCCTTTGAATCCTCCCAAGGCCAGGCAGCAGGTTACAGAGGAGAAAAGGGGCTCAGAAAGCCGCATACTGGCTGAGGTCACACGGCTGCCAAGGGCGCCTCGAACCACCTGACTCCAAAGCCCACACCCTTCTCCGGGGGGGAGACCCAGGTGCCCACGGGGGCCGAGCAGGTAACATGAAGAGCAAAGCAGCTGCCAGCTGGCCTTGGGGACATGGGCTCAGTGGTTCCAGAGCTGTCAGGTTTGGGGATTTTTTTTGTTGTTTTTTTTTTACCCCACCCCCAAGAGAAAGCAGACAGTAAGAATTTTAGGTAGAATTCCAATTTGTTTGGTTTTTTCCTTTTGAATGTTGGTGACCCTGTCACAGATTAATTTTTTTAACATAGCAAACAGGGCGAAGAAAAGAGATTTGTGGGCAGGATTTGCACTCCGCAATGATACGATGTCTGGGTGAGGGGACTGTTGGGGGGCCCAGCACGCCTCGCCATCCCCAACCTGCAAGAGCCCTCAGAACCCACTGGCATCTCCCCGAACCCCCGAGACACCCGCAGTCTCCGCCTTCACCACCAGAGGCAGGAGGCAGGGCCCGAGCCCCACGAGGGCACCACCCAAATAGCTATAATCAGCAGCCTCGCCAAGACTTCAAACTCACCCAATTATCCTGCGAGGGAAAAAAAACACAAAATGAAAACAAATTAACATGTTTGCATAGAAGCTGCTGCAGCAACACACACAGACGCGCGCGCCACGCACATGCTGGCGCATGCCCCGGCAAGCCTGGGGGACGCCGCTGCCACCCCCTCCCCAGGCCTGGCACCCACCTGGACCAGGGGCCAGATTGTCCCCACACCTGGCCGGGCACTGCCTCAGTCCGCCAGCTTTCAGTTTTTCTTTTCAATTTAATACATACATAAATTCAGCGTATGCCAAAATTCCACCTCGCCGATCTGTGGGGTGGGTATATTATCAGCCCCCTTTCTACAGATGGGGAAGCCGAAGCACAGAGAGGTTAGTTGACCTGCCCAAGGCTGCACAGCTGGCACACAGAGGAGCTGGCCAGGGCTCGGACCCAGACGGGCCAGTTCCAAAGTCTGTGCTGTAACCACCACGCCTTCTCCGTGGCTCTGTCTTGTCTGTGGATGATGTGCCAAGGCCTCAGCCTGGCCTTTGAGGCCTCTCCTGGCCCCCCAGCCTGCACGCATTGTTCCCTCACCCACGCCTCCCAGCCGGCCCACCCCTGTCCTGAACGCCAGCGCTCCTCATGCTGCGGGGCTGCGGGTAGTTATGATCTCGGAGCCAGATGGATGTAGTTCAAATGGCTGCTCCACCGGTCCCTTATCGGCTGGCTTTGGGCAAGGGGCATCCCCTCTCTGTACCTCAGTTTCCCCTTCTGCAAGATCGAGATGATAGTCCCTACCCCAGAGAGGTTAGGAGGATTCAGTGGGCAAGGGACTGGCTGCAGAGTGCTACCTCGGGCATGTGCTATGCCATCCAGCTAGCTCCACGAGGCCTGGCTTGGCAGACTCACCGAGGCCCTGAGTGGTGCACTCAGATGTTCCCTTTTCCAGAAAGCTGCCTGTCCCGGGAAGGACCCCTTCTGTCTGGGCTCCTGGAAGCTCCGTCTGACCCGGGGTTGGGCTTGCCGGGAATGTGCATAGTCATCTCTGCTGTGTCGGATTCCTCTCCGGGTGCCCGCAGCCCGGCCCTCTGCGGGTACTCAGGCAGGGTTTGGTGGACGCACCTGTTGCAGCCGTCCCCTCCCCACTCTAAGCTAGGCGTGTCTGGGGCTTGTCCCTGGGAGTTAGAGGATGAGCGGTCGGAAGGAGTTGGCGTTTAGGTCCTGGAGCTCGAGGACCACCAGCCTCCTCCCCTTGCTGCGTGACTGAGGACAAATCCTCGTACGTCTCTGAGCCCCACGCTGTCATGGGATGGCCGTGAGAGCTGAGGGCGGGCGGTTCAGAAGCACCACACTCGATATATACATCGTCCAGCTTAGTTCTCTCTCTGGCTGGGGAGGAAGGCGTGGTTTCTAATTCCATTTTTCAGATGGAGAAACTGAGGCCGTCAAGGGACTCGGTTGACTTACTCAAGACAGCCCCGCCAGTGAGTGGCAGAGCCGGGGTGCAAACTGAGTTCTGGGTTTGTGCTTTAGTTGTGGTGCCGTTTTGCCCTGTCAGGGCCAGAGTGGGTCTGGGGATTGAGGACTGGCAGGACGCCATCGTGGTGGTGGTGGCGGCGGCCACAGGATGGCCCCTTGGCATCAGCCTCTTGGTCTGTAGTCATGCCAGCCCCTCAGGGCCAGGGCCGCGGCGGTGACCCAGTTCCCACCCCAGGAACAGCCAGTCCTGTGGGGCATCGGGTGCCCACTTGGAATCCCATGCCACGGGCTTTAGAGTCCAGTAGACCCTGCCAGGTGGCCCTGGACAAGTCCTTTTCCTCCCCGAGCCTCTGCTCCCCTGGGGGAGTGGGAGGCGTGGAGATACCCACCCCTCAAGGGGTGGACTTTAGGCTCCGCATGCGCTGCTGCGTGGCGCCCAGCAGGCACTGGCTGCTTCCTCCAACCCCTGCCCACACCTCTTCCAGAAGCTTCCCAGGCCTTGAGCTTCCACCACGGAGGCTGGGGATGGGGCTTGCATTGCCCACTCGCACTGAGGAGCACTCAGGTCTCCGGGGCACAGGTGTTTGGGGTGTGCAGAGGGGTTTGTCAGGTTGAGGTTATGAACTGCAGTGAAACTAAGGGCCAGGGCAGATGACCAGAGTGGAGAGAACCGTGAGCCCCGGGCCCTGCAAGAAGCGGTGGGAAATAAAGGCCCCAACCCATCCCTCTGTGCAACTGGAATTTATTGAGCATCTACTATGTGCCTGGCTTTGGCATAGGAAGAGACTAGAGAGGTGTCTGTGAGGCCCGAGGCCCAGCCACCTCAGTCTCTCTGGAACCAGCTGCCTTGCCCAGGGCTGTGGAGTAGGCCACGGTAAGACGTTTGTTACCTGGTGGTCAGGAGCCCAGGTCTAGAGTCTCCCCATCCCTCAGCCATCATGGAGCTGTGCGTGGCCCCGTCCTACCTACCCTTCTGGGGTTCCGAATGCAGAGGCTGGGGGCCGGGTGGGGGGCAAGAAGTAGGGAGAAGGTTCTCATTCAAGAAAGAAAGTAATATTCATCTTTTAGTATTTGGAAATGACAAGTCTGACGAAGGAAATCAAATTCACGCCACCATCTGCCTGCCCAGAGCGAGGCGCTTGGTCTCTTATTGGGGACGTTCTGCCCAGGCGTTGGGCCTTCAGGGAGCATGTGGTTTCGCCCTGCGTAAATGACCTCCCTGCCGGAGCAGGGCTCGGTGAGTGGGTGTGTGGGCACAGTCGCCCAGGAAGGGCCCGCTCTGCGCCGAGCCTGGCCGGGGCTCCTGGGAGCCACCTGCCCGGCCGCCCGCCCCGCAGCCCATTGTCTGGCATGTGGGGCGCGGAGCAGCCGTTGTTCTGCACACATCTGATTCCGTCTTTTCCACATCAGATCGTTTGTAACCGTCACCAGGCAGTCGGGCCCGTCGCTGATTCAATCTCGGCTTTGTGCTGTCACAGCCGTTTTTCTGCGCCGGGCTGATTTTGAAAGGAGGCCCATCTTCTGGGCCCGCTTTTCAGAAGCGGGGGGAGGGGCCGGGGGAGCTGTGTATGTGTGTGTGTGCGTGCGTGTGCATGTGTGTGCGCGCACACGTCCCCCACACGCGTGCTTACACACATTCCACCGCTGCCTCTCGCCACTGAGAGAATTTGGAACGAGGTAGGCAGACAAGGGCCCCAGGCCCACCACCCCCATCCCCTACCACCTGCCCACCCGGAGCGCCGCCTCTGTGCCCCGGCATGCAAATATGGCAGAGTCCGCGCCCGGAGGAGGAGACAGACAGTAAACCATTCGTCAGCGAGGTCATTTCAGAGTGGTAACGACAGTGAAGACACAGCAGTGATGATGGGACATCGATCAGGGCAGAGGGTGCCAACTTGACTGGGCAGTCAGAGAGGGCCTCTTGGAGGAGGTGATGTTTGAGCTGAGGCATGAATGAGATGGAGCTGGCACCGAGAGTGCCACCGTAGGGGGCATGTTGGGGACAGCGCAGCAGTGCCCTGCCCACAGATGGTATTGAACACTCACAGTGAGGCGAGTCTGACCCGAAATGTCCTAGTCGGTGCAAAATCCACTGTGGGTTTCCGAGACTTAGTATGAGAATAAGAATATAAAATTTCTCATTAGTAACTTTTGAATATTTATTACATATTGAAGGGATAATATTTTGGATCTATTTGATTAAATAAAATAAATTATTGAAACTTAATTTCCTCCGTGGCTGCTGGAAAATTTACAATTACATATGGGGCTCACGTGATTCCATATTTCTATTGGACCGCGCGGGTGTAGAATATTTAGGTAGAGACACAACCATAAGTGCAAAGGGCCTGGGGTTAGAGGAACAGAAAGAAAGCCAGTGTGGCTGAGCAGGGTTGGCAAGGGGACAGGGACAGCCAGTGCAGGTAGGGAGTGAGGAAGGGGTCTGTGCAGGTCCTCCGAGGATGTTGCTAGAAATGCCATGGAAGGCAGGAGAGGAGTTTTGAGTGGGGAGAGCGGCGTGGGCTGGAGAATGGCACGGGGGCGGGGAAGCAAGGGCGCATGGACGGAGCAGGGGTCTGTCGCAGAAGAGTCACTGCCAGGACCTGCTTCGGCTAGACAGGATCTGGCTCCCCAGAAAGCTCACTGCTTCCTGTCGCTCGTGGATTTCAAAGCCTCTGGGGCTTCCTGTCTCCCCCCACCCACCGCCGCCTCTCCAGCAGCTGTTCCCTGTCATGTCAGTGCATTTACAGTGAGCACCAGCCTCCTGTCTCCAGGTGGTCAGAGGGTGAAATCCCTCTTGAAAGGTTCTTTTCCCTTTTGAGGAAGCCAAAAGCGATGCGTGTTCATTGTAGAAAAATTAGAAATACAGAAAAGCACAAAGAAGAAACATACAGCTGCCCAGAGTTAAACACAGTCACTCGGCTAGGCGGCGTGGCAGAGCCCTGGTTTGAACCCAGGTAGTCTGGCCCCAGCACTTTCTAAATCACAGTGCGCTGTGGCCAGATGACATGGAATGCACTCCCCAACCATAAGAGGGGTTAGGGACACCACGGCCTGCACCCCAGCTCACAGCAAAGGTTGTAAGCTGGAGACTGGCCCACACGTGAGTGATGAGGGGTGTTCGACTCTCAGGGGTTTAAGGAAAAAGCAAATGGGGAGAGCTCACGAGCTCCAGGATGTGGAATTGCTGGGCCAAGTGTTGGCACTGTCGTGGGCCAGAGTGTCCTGTCCTGTTTCCTAGCTCCTGCCCTGAAGGCTCCACGCAGTTCTGCCCCAGTCTGACCTCTGGAAGCATCTGCTGATCTTGGCATCAGGCTAAAAGAGCACTTTTATATGCTGTCCTCCCCGGCCTTCCAAACACGCCATCTTCTAAACGCTCCTGGACCATTCTTGCCCAGGGGCCCAGTCCTCTTCCTCATCTCCCCTCGGTCTGAACCCTCAAGCCCCACCTGGCCCAGGCCCGCCTCTTCCGCAGGGCTTTTCTGTCCCTGCACCAGCCCCGTGGCCCTGGACAGCCCTTCCCTCCCGCGTCTCCCGACAGGTCCAACAGCGATGGCGTCTTTCTCAGTCGCGGTGTAGGTTACACGAGGTGACGTCTGTAAAGTGCTGAGCCCGTGGGGAGCAATCAAAGTAAAACCCAGCTCTTGCTGTTGCTCTTACTACTACGCTTTTCTTCTTGCCCATTGCCTGGTTTAACCCTGAGCTGGGGGTGCAGGGACTAGGGGAATAGGTGGGAGGATGGCTGGGAACACCAAGCCCCTCCCGGCTCCACTGTGGGTCTTCCCTCTGCCCTTAGTGTTCTCTCCTCCGGGATCCCCAGTGTCATCCGGTAACACCCCTACTTTGGTCTCTGTTTACATGTTGCTCCTCCAGAAAGGTTCCGTGACGACCTCCAAGAAATCTGGGTTGGGGGCCTTCTGCTGAGCTCCCCGGCCCCCACTGTAGCATCAGGGTACTGATGCAGTTCGGTAGCGATTCCCAGATCTCCCCGCGCCCCCTTCGCTGGTGACGAAGGAGACTCGACTGCCACTCCCCACTGAAGAGCCAAGGCCGGGACTAGGACGGGCAGGCCCAGCCCCTCCCCAAACTCCCCCCTTGGGATCTGGCTCTTTAGGAGGCGGGAGCTGAGTAGGGGGTCTGAGGTCTGCGGTCTTGAACCCCCCGCCAAGGCTTCCCAGAGGCTGACTGGCGTGAGAATGAGCCCCACCCATCTGCTCCCTAGGAACGGCCCCCAGGGGTCCCTTGGCTCTGGGAGAGGGCAGCCCGGTCTGTCGCCAGTGGCAAATGACTGCTCCTCGCCCTTCCCTGAAGAGGGGGCTTTTGAGTCTTCATAGGAGCCCTCTCCCCCCAGCACCTTCTCTGGGTCTCTCCCTGCCCTGAGTCAGCACTTGTCCACAGGAAGAAGATCTCCCTGCCTTGAGGTTGGGGTCCTTGCCTGGCCCCGCATAGATGGGGTGCTCTCAGGTACTCACCAAGAGTGGGGTTCGCCCACAACCCAGAGCGACTGCAGGGTCCCCACACCTGCTCCTTCCTTTCCAGTCTGCACGTGCTTGCCTGCGCGGTCCCTGACCCGGGACCCCCTTCTCCTGCCTCCTTCACGGGGCCGTTTCCTGCTTACCTGTTGGTTATGGTCATCAGCAGTACTAACACTGGCTGCCACTTAGGCTGCTACCACCAAATGACCCTGGCACTTTATTTGTGCAAGTTCGTGGTAAGGAATTAACCCTTTTTCCAGATGAAGAAACAGAGGGTCAGAGAGACGGAGAGATTTGCCCAAGGCTGCAGAGTTAAGGGACGAAACTTAGTTAGGGTATAAAGCTCAGGCATCTAGCTCCAAAGCCCAGGACACAATCCTGTCACTGTCCTTATGAGGCAGCAGGGGTGTCCTTCCATCTTGACACCCCCAGGGCAGGAAGGGTGGCCCCGTCGTGATACCACCTGTCTCCCTGCCTCGTTACTGCCCCTCTGATGCTTCCCACCCCCTCGGGGTCTGTCACCGCCCCAGCATCTAGCACAGGAACTGGCACCCAGTAGGCGCTTAGTTTGCCATGCTGTCCCCAGCAGGTAACGTAGCAGTTCCCATGGGGCCTGGCAGGCACTTGTGCTGGGAGCTGGCCGTGGTGCTGAAAGGCCTGGGGACAGCCACCCACCCCGAGACCCCGGCCCGGTGTCCCAGTAGGACGCTTCCTGAGCCCTGACTCCCCAGCTGGCCGGCCTCTTGGCCATCACTCCTTCGGAGACGTTGTCCTGAGGGCCTCAGCACAGGGACTGGTGACAGCACCATGAACCCACAGAGGACGGGCCAGGGAGAGGCGCATGGGGAATCCGGTCATTCGATTATCCGTCAAACATTTGTCATGCCCCTTGGCGTGCCCTGGAGAAGCCCTCAGGAACCTGGGCTTTGGCTGACGGTCGGGTAGCATTTTAAGGGTTGGAGACCCGGGAAGGGCCCGTGAGCAGAAGGGATCGCACAGACGAGGCCTGCAGGCGTGCAGGTGAGGGATGCCACCTCGGGACTCTGGTTGCCACCCAGAATTGGTGGCTATCACTTTACTTTTTCGTGTCCCTCTGGGCTCAGATCTACCAGCAGCTCTGGCTCCAGAGCCCAGCCCAGACCCAGGCACAGCTGTGCTGGAAACAGCAAGGGAGGACTGAACAGGGTGGGGGGGCCTGGGGCCAGGCAGGGGCTGTCGTGTCTGTCCTGGGAACCGAGAGAGCCTGGCGTGCTCTGGGATTTGCACTGCAGAGACCCCTGGCCTGCAGGGTAGGGGTGGGCGCAGCAGTACTCTTGGCAGAGGATGAGGCCTCCTGTTAAAAGGGGCAACGCCCCCCCACCAACCTTAGAAAAAAGAGAGTGAAAATCCCCTTCTGGTGCAGCGGTCCAAACGGCAGTGGGAAATAATCACTTCACACAGGCCCCTTATCCACCGCCAAGCCCTGTGCCAGTTTAATCAGCGGGGCCCGTGCGACTGGAAGAATCCCCGGCTGGAGAGATCAGGAGAGGGGTTAGAGAAAATTGCCCTCGCCTCCTCCATGCTAATGTAATCTCTAACCAGATCTGCCTAGCCGCAGCTCAAATTGCTTTTTAGATTAACATTTAATTATTAACAGGGTCCCTTGGAAGGCCTCGGGCTCAGAACAGGGATGGGGGAGGGAACAGCGGGAGGGAGG
>RJWJ010010483.1:0-46889 GCA_004363605.1 Indri indri | reverse complement strand
GATCACAGGCATGAGCCACCGTGCCAGCTAGAGTTCAAATTTGAATTGTGGTGGAGAAGTGCCAGGTTCTAGAAACTAGACTCTGCCCATCTAGAATCTGGCATGTTTCCACCACAATTCAAATTTTCCTGCAGGCTCAGATGATGTAGATTGCTTTGGGAAAACCACCCCTCCCAGCTCAAACCTTCCAAGAATCCTTATCTCAGGGGCACCTCCTCAGCATGCAGCTTTCCACCTGTTTTTCTTCTGTTTCACAAAACAAACTAGATAATAATATAAGCTTTTCCATATCTCATACAAACACTGCAGAGTCTGTTTAATTTACAGCTTATAATAAAATTATGTGTGGAAGACATCTGCTGTTTTTACCTGCAAAGCATTCCTTACTCCAATTTTACTTAGAGGGATAACCCATACCCCCGTGAACATGCTCTTGGAGGAACTGTCAATCAAGGTGTTGTAGTCCTGCAAGCCACCCCTCAACCCCTGCCTCCATGCCTAGGGGTTGGCAGAAAACCATCCATGTGAGACCAATCAGACTCTATTCTGGGAATTTGGAATTTGAATTCTAACTTAGTTGCAGAGAGCAGAAAAATCACTGAAGCTGAATCATTCTAATTATGGTACCTTGAAGAGATTTTTTTTAATTCACAAAATGTAGATTCCCAGAGCTGCCTTGCATCCTGTTTTCTTTTTTTTTTGTTTTGCTCCCCCCCTTTTTTTGCTTAAGTTAATCAGAATTTATTTATGATGTTTACAATCAACTATATTCTAGCTAACACGTTTTGCTTATTACTATTATTCATAATACAAATTGCTAAAGTATACTGAGACTTTACCAGGTGAGCACTGTGCCAAGTGTTTTGCATGCTGGATGATCTTCACAGTGACCTCAGGAGATGACAACTCGTATCATTGCCCATTTGCCATTGAGCAAAGTGAGGCTTAGAAAAATTAAGTAGTTTGCCAGGTGGAGGAGGCAGGATTTGAACCCCAAGTCTGTTTGACCTCTCAAACGGCCTCTAATCATAACAAGTAAAGTGTATATTGTTTTCATTCTGTGGGATGAGCCAAGATCTTCTCAATGAAATTGTATATAAAGCCTTCAATTAAAGACAACCCTTTTCTGATCTTTTTATAGATAGCATTCTGAATATTTTAACTCTTGAAGTTTTGAGACCCACATTGAGAGAATAAAGTCTACAGAATCTCTTTCAAGTATTGTCTTATTAAAGCCTTTGTTTTGTTTTGTTTTTGCTGAACATGCCATGTGTTACATGAGGAACATATCTAGGCATCTAAATGCAGTGCTCCAATACTGGCATGTCCTCCAGGGGAGGGAATGGGAGGGAACATGTGCACGGCAGGCCCTGACAGTTTAGTCAACAAGTGCTAATTGAGCACCTATTCTTTGCTATGTGCTGTAATAGGCACTAGAAGTAGAGAGCAGAAAAAGGCACAGGTCTTGCAGCCTGCTAAAGAAAACACTTATCAAAACACTTGTTGAAGATGGTAAGGCAGACTTTATTCAAGGAGGCCACGGCAACAGGATCACCTCAGCAGGGTTTGCAGTGGGAAGAGAGATGGGACTCGCCTCTGACCCCAACAAAGACAAGTGGGAATTTATAACCAAGGAGCAGGGCAGGGTCAGTGGATGGAAAATTACTGCAAACAAACATCCAGGATAAGGGATATCTGGCTAAACTGACTTGATGGGATTATTGCTGAAGGCAGGCCAGGGTGATAAGATACCCAGGTGGTCAGAGTGGGCAGAGACCAAGGGTGGGAGCTTTTTCACTAACCTGATTTAGCAGGATTCTTGCTCAAACTGGATTCTGCACGGACAAAAGAAGGAGGCCCAAGTTCAAGCCTAGTCAAGCAGAGGACTCAGAGTGAAACCAGAAGGTACAAATAGTAATCAAAGTCTGGTTTTTATAGAAGTATAGACATAGCCAGAAGTTAACCAGCCATTGTTCCCTAACTTCCTTACTGCTGTCACTGCTTAATGGCATTATCCTCCCTGACAGGTGCAAGACTCGTGACTTCCCCCACTACTTCTACAGACAACATTGCCATTGTGAAGTCCAAGGACACGTGCTTCTATAGACAACATCGCTATTGTAAAGCCCAAGACTAGATAACATTACTGTTATATTATAAAGTTTAAGACTGGTCTTTGAAATATTTTTCAGACTCCGTATTCCTAGGGGACCCACTGATGCCAACCAGATCTGTGGCTAGCCGTGGGAACAGGTCCAACAGCTGCAAGACTACCTATCCAGGAAATCTCCCAAATGAGAAGAAAATCTCTACTTCCCTACCCTATGAGTTCATCTCCAGCCAATCAGCAGACCCAATTCCCTAGCCCCTTTCCCACCAAACTGTGTTTAAAAATCTTTTCTCCCAAATTCTCAGGGAGATGAATTTGAGAAATTCCTCCCATCTCCTCACATGGTGCCTGAGATAGTAAACCCTTTCTCTGCTGTAGCCCCTGCTGTCTCCGTGTATTGGCTTGAGCAGCCGGCAATAAACCTGGTTGGGCTGTAACAAGAGGAGCCTAAGATTTTGGTCAAAGGTCTTTGTCAAGTCCAAAAAGCTAGTAGTCAAGTGGGTTAATAGATAAGTAAACAAACTAAAAATGATTTAATTATGGAATAATTAATAAGTATTTCAATTTAATTACCAATATAGATGTACATAGGTATCACTGTAACTTGTGCTCCATATATAAAAGTTCCAATAAATACATTATAATGTTATATCAGTGCATAGAAAATATCATTCAAACTGAATCAAGTCTTCAACAATAACTAGAAATGATATATACACCCAGCATGCACTCTACAGTATAAGGGTGGAGTCTTACATGTTGTACTGGTTGTAAAACATACTTTTACTCAAACAATAAAGTTGTGTTTAACAGAAAAATATTTTACAGTCTCGGTTTTTAAATTTAAATTTTAGTTAATTAAAATTAAATAAAAATAAAAATCCATCTTCTCAGTTGCACTAACTAACCACATTCCAAGAACCCTGTAACCACAAAAAGAATGCTTGCCACAAAGTCAATAATCAAAACAAAATATTTCAGCATGATTTACATTTTCTCACTGACATCCTACTGTACACGAGTGAGCCAAATTTAAAGTGCAAAAGAAAGGCTTATTTATGACTTAACTAAGACAGGTATGAGAATTTATGTTGAAATTGAAACTTTCTGTAATACAAACCATTTTAAACGTTTCTCCAACATGAATCAATATGTGGATTTTAATTGTAATTGACAGAATTATGTAAATTGCTACAAGAGCCACCAGAAGAATTTAAAGACTGCTTTGTTGATATTAGTAAATGTAGAGCTGCTTTTCAATTTATGCAATACTCCTTTGAATTTGATGTTAATAATACTGAGTTGACACAAGAATTAGCAAACTTACTAAGCTTGGACAGCTATACTTTTGCTTCAAAGTCAAATCCATTCTTTGAAAAATGATGAACCAGTTTTGTCAATATGGATGCAAATATGAAAAGATAATGATTTTTAGCACTCATTCAATTCATTGGAGAACTTATGCTTTGAACAATTCCGGTATGTAAACCCACTTTTTCAAGTACAAAATTTATAAAATCCAAGTACAAATAAAATATTTTGATGAAAATCTAGCATCTGAATTGAGACATATTGTAAGTGTAAAATGTATACTAGATTTTGAAAATTTTGTTTAAGAAACATGAAATATAGACACTGATGATTTTCATTTTGATTACATGATAAATGAATGATAAAACTTTATCTGTGTTGAGTTATATAATATATATTACTAAAATTAATTTTACCTCTCAGTTTTCACTTTTTATAATGCGGTTACTAGAAAATTTAAAATTATGTATGTTGTTCATATTATCTTTCTCTTGGACAGAACTGCTCTAGAGTAAAAAACATGGTGCAAGGTTAGAACCAATTTTTAAAAATATGAAGATTGATTAAAGCCTACAAAACAAAAAATAGACAGAGAACTAGGATGGAAATCAGAAGAGAGGTTCAGGAGAGGAAAGCATTTTGAAGAGGGAATTATCAAACTGCCAGATGCCGTGGAGAGGTTGTAAGATGTAATGGAGGAAAACTATGTAAAGCTCCAATTGCCTTAGAAGGAGGACTTGATTTTGCCAAAGGAGATCATTTGGTTCTGCCAGGCTAGGCTTGCTGGGCTTAACTAGGTGGGCCAGGTCTAGTGCTTGGGTGTAGAATGTGCAGAGGGTTGAGTGATTTCACCTACTAGAACGGGAAGAATCTGGTGTTCGAAGGTGAGAGGGAGGCCCCTGAGAATCTTGAGAATGAGGTAACAGGGAGAGATCATAGGGGAGGAAGAGGATGGAGCCAGTAAGATGTCCTGATGCTGAACATCAGGTGGAATGAAGGAGTGACAGGGAGGCTGAAGTGCTCCGAAAAAGAGGGATGACCAGTGTCATGTCTGAAGTTGTTGGCTTTGCTTCAGTGTAACCCATCTCCTCTGTCTCTGCCAAACTATCAGGAAATTCTGCTGCCCACATTCAGATGGGTCTGAGCGTAGTTTGTGCAAGTAATGGAGAAGGGTTGTTGTAGAGAGAACAACATGCATCACAGAACTAGTAGAGGGGAGCAGGGCTGCATGCTTGGGGGAACCAGGGAAGGACTGGGGAGTGCTTTATGCTTCCACACACCCTGTTCTGTTAGAGGCAATTTTATCTAAATCCCCAGGGGGAAAGTAATCCAAGTTGTCATTTCTGTTACAAAGATACAGCCTGAAGGGTATTCTTTAGATGAAGGAGCAGAAGGTACATGGGGACCTTGGCCCATGGTGGAAGGCCCTGGCTGTGGGAGGTGAGGAAGCCAACATGGTGAGCTTGGGGTCCTCTTTTTGGAGCTTTGCCCTGAAGGGAAGGAGAGACTGAATATAGCTAGAAGGGCTTTGTTTATTTTAAGGATGGGAGGTTGGAGCACTTTTGCATGCTAAATAGAGCAGTAGCAAGGCTATTGTGTCTATAAAGCAGTTTCATACTGAGAGTACATTTATCAGGCCTCCTAATGCCAATGCAGAGCTGGCAGTGATAGAAATTAGAGTGGCAGAAAGTAAGCTTCAAAATCACAGTGTGGTGCTGGTGAAAATGCTGTTAATCAAGAAAATAAGAGTTGTTAGCCATGGACTGGAACGTCATACAGCACGGCTGGCACGGGAACTGATGTTCACTGTGAGGACTGAACTCTGGTCTTTTGCTTTACTCAAAAAGTTCCTTTCTAAGGGTGCCTGGTGAGTCACATCTACAAGTGACAAAATCTCAGTAAACAGGTTTTTATGATATCGTTTACTTCCCAACCTGATTCTGGTATAGCATCACATAAAAGATAGAAGATCCTTATCTTAAGGCAAGCATTCCTTTCCACTGATCCTAGTCTTTTGGACAAAGCCTAAATTTTTCAGCCAATTGTCAACTAAAGAATCCCTAAACCCACCTATGACTTGTAAGCCCCCACTTTGAGATGTCCCACCTTTTCGGGCCAAACCGATGTATGCCTTCCATGTATTGATTTATGATTTTACCTGTAACTCTTGTCTCCCCAAAATGTATAAAACCAAACTGTAACCCAGCCACAGCGAGTCCACTTGCTCAAGGCTTCTTGGGCGTGGTTCTGGGCCATGGGCCTCAAGTTTGGCTCAGAATAAACCTCATTAAATTATTCTACAGAGTTTGTCTTCTTTTTCATTGACAACTGACATGGAGATGGTTGTTAGTTACAAGCTGGCACTAAGCCAACCAGCAGATTTGAGAGCATGAGCTTCCCTTTCTGGTCCGTGCTTGGCAGATCCTTGTTAACACTTCTTAACCTTTGCCTAGTGCCTTTCCAATATGATTTTTATTACCTTATTTAGCAAAATACCAAAGATAGTGTCTAGGTATAGGTTCCATCACTCCAGAGGGCTGCATCAGGTTAACAAGACAGTCATACCAGTGATTTGTGCAATGGAAGTTATTTATAAAAAGTGTAAAGTCGTGGAGGCTATTTAGCCTGGAGAAGACAGCCCTGCATAGTTTCTTGCTAAATACAGAATGGATGGATGTGTGGGTGGTGTGACGGATGATTTTAGGTGTCAACTTGACTGGACTGAGGGATGCCTAGAGAGTTGGTGAAGCGTCGTTCTGGGTGTGTCTGTGAGGGTGTTTCCAGAGGAGACTGACGTGTGAATCAGTGCACTGACAGAGAAACCTGCCCTCACGGTGCACAGGTACCAACCAGTCGGGCAGGAGCAGGGGCATTTCTCTCTCTCTCTTCTGTAGTGGGATGCTTGCTCTCCTCCTGCCTTTGGACATCAGCCTCTAGGGTCTTTAGATTTTGGACTCTGAGACTTGCACCAGTGGCCTCTTGCAGGCCCTTGGGCCTTCAGCCCGAGGCTGGGGGCTGCACTGTTGGCTGCCCTGGCTCTGAGGCTTTAGTCTTGGACTGAGCCAAGCTACTGGCTTCTTTGGTTCTCCAGCTTATAGACAGAGTCTCTTGGGGCTGCTCTGCCTCTGTGACCATGTGAACCAATTCCCCCAGTAAATCCTCTTTCATATATCCCGCTGATTTGGTCTCTCTGGAGAACCCTGACTAACGCACATGGGTAGTGGGATAATGAATGGGTGGAAATAGAAACGGTGGAGAAATATAGCTGTGACCTGCAGATTTGCAGGAGATCCTACAAGAATGATAGCCCAGGCTTCCATATTGCTGAACGGCAGAGTTAGAGGAGGCTTGGTTAACCCACAACATAAAGTTACGGATTAGACATGACACAAGTTTTCACATATTAAAATTACATACCACAGCAGATCACAATTTTTTTTTTTTGTACAGAGGTCTTAAAAATGTGACAGAAATGGAGATTTCTAAGATGTTTAAATTGCGGTCCCATAGGAACATATGGACTAGTTGTCAGGGGTTGGCAACTATTGGGTTCACATGCTAGCATTCCCCTTTCCACTCTCTTTTCCCAAATATGTGATAAAAATTGCTAACATGTTACAGCATTTTGTGTCCTCTGCCAATGGCCATATACTCCCTAAAGTGGTGTTCCAGGCAGCCTGTGCCAAACAGAGTCAGCACAGGGGTTGACATCTATTTGTCGTACTGGGATTATGATTTCTAAAGTCATTCTCAGTACAGCGTTTTATAATAATTCTTGTTAATGAAAATAATCAACTCCACTCACCCTCATATTACCTGCATAATACCTGGATTAGCTACATCACCCAAGTTCTTTCACAATTATTCTCTAATCTAATATATTAATATGGATTCTAGGCATTGATCATATCTATTTTAGATTATCACCTGCCCTAATTATGAACCCTTTTGCAATTTGATTAGTTTAAACAGACATTATTGATCACTTCTGGTGTGCTGGATGGTAGAAAAACAAAAATGAACAGAAAGCAGACAGACCCGTTGAACACTAGTTCAGTGGTGAGTGCTCTACTGATGGTTCAAATGTTGTATGATCCCAGAAAAAGAGCATTTTTGCTTGGGAAGCTGTGGTAGGTTTCATTAAGGAAGTGTGGGCCAAAAGAATCTTGAAAATAAATAGAACCTTGTGAAAAGGTTCTGAGAAAGGATTTTATGTATTAATATAGTGGGAACGGCAAGAACAAAGACCAGAGGTAAGGAATGTGAATGGCACCT
Organism: Indri indri; assembly: GCA_004363605.1. Taxonomy (NCBI): domain Eukaryota; kingdom Metazoa; phylum Chordata; class Mammalia; order Primates; family Indriidae; genus Indri; species Indri indri. Next base: position 39,193 of record RJWJ010010483.1, on the reverse strand, counting down.
TGGGGAATGGTATTTAAGCTGGAGCAGGAGGCATGCTGGTGAGCTGGAGGCATTGATGGAGGATAAGGATACTTTTCTTCACTTTTTCCTTTATCTCTTTTTTAAAATTATGTCTTCCCTTTTAACAGAACCAGATCAAACCACCCCAGTGCAACCTGACTTTTCCAATTGCAGGCTGTGGGCTGACACCAGACTCTTGCACCTCCCAACGCTGATCTCTGCTAGACTTCGCCTTTTAGCGAGGAGATGGGGAGGTAGACAAGTGGATGAATAATTCTGAGTTCCAGCATTGAAGGTACAAAGCTTAGTTAGGATCACAAAACTCCTAATCTTAGGAATTTATAGAATTATATTACTTTGCTATCAAGTCACTCAAATGTTCATTGAAAGATGAATAAAAATCTGAATTCTTATTAAGGAAGTAGGTGAGAATAAATTATGTCAGGCCTATGCAAATTACGGGATTTACTCTTTGCAGGTCCTGTTGGCAAAACCCAATCTCTGTCAATTCAGAGGTTGGTAGGTGTGAAAATAAGTAATTCAGTATCTAAGCTGTTGCAAGTTTAAAATATTGTGAGCCTTAAGGGAATGGGATTATGGGACCTGGGTCATGTAAGCTGGGCCTCTCCTGCTATTTTTCTCTCCTTCCCTTAGTAAAGTGAATTGGTGTGGTCATCCATTGGCAAATTTTTATCACAGTTTCCTCCTAGAAGCTCTACTGTGGGAAAACAAAAGTCAAAATTACAGTAAAGCAGAGACCAAACTTCCCCTTCCACAATGCCAGAATAACTAGTACTGGGCTTGCCCTCTCTACATAAACAATTTGAAAATTTGACAAAATACATACAATGACAGTTTTCAGACATTGGACAACATATAGTACAGGATTATGGTCCCCAAGGGAATCAAACGAAGTGAAGTCATGGATTGCCCTGGCTTTCTGCCTGGAGGCACTTTCTGGAAAGCATTGCAGGATACTCTGGTTTCTCCTCAGAGCGTGTAAATATTTTGCCTTTTACCAGAAAGTGGTGCAAGAAGGGAGAATTCAAGCAGAGAATTAAGATCTCAGTGTACTGAGGAAAGAGACATTAGAGTCCCAGGATTCTAAGGGGACTGAAATTTGCAAAAAATAGGGAGTACAAGAAAAAATAAATCTGCATGGGATCTCTCGATTCTGTTTTTGGTTACTAAGCTGTGCCTACATAGGCAAACTCCATGCAGTCAGAAAGTAGAGAGCTCATTAAGGGCTGGTAGACCTTCAAGCTTCAGCCAGTCAGAATGAGGAGACTCAGTTGAATATCCAGGGCATTCAATATAGTCACAAAAGGGTTAGGCCTTAGTGGTGGAGCTCAAATGGCCCTAGATTAAAGACTCCACCAAATCACCCTTGCGAAGTTTAAAAACAAGCTGATCTACAAGGTACCTGTCATTTCAAAGTGAATACTCCTAAAAAATAAACAAATTATGTACATTGTTATGCAGCAATATAACACTGACAATGCCCAACACCCTACAATAAGTACAGACATGCAAAGAAGAAAGAAAATGTGACCAAGAGAGAAATAAAACAAGAGGTGGAGACCTAGACATGACAAAAATAATGGAATTATCAGACAAGGACTTTAAGTAGTAATTAAGAATCTGCTCAAAAAATTTAAAAAATATATTGACATAAGAGAAATGGAAGATAAATAACCAAATGAAACTTCCAGATAGGAAAAAGACAATGTTTAACATGAAATTCACTGAATAAGACATTGCAGAAGAAAATCAATGAACTTGACAACAGGCAATAGAAACTACCAATCCTATAAGAAACAGAAAAAAATGAAAGACCGAAAAAGAAGATAGGAGCCTTATTGACCTTTAGGATAATAGCGAGTGTTCAAATATATGCAATTGGAGTCCCAAAATAAAGAAGGGGGAGTGACAGAAAAAAAAGTAAATACAAAATGGCTATAAAATTTTCCAAAGTTGATGGAAACTGTAAACCCAGAAGCTCAGATCCCAGAAGCTCAAGCACGAAATTCACAAAGAAAATGACCTCATGGTGCATCATAATCAAATGGCTGAAAAAGAGAAATAAAGAATAAACCTTAAAAGCAGAAAGAAAATACAACACGTTATATATAGAAAAACAAAGATAAAAATGACTCAGAACTTCACATCAGGAAAATTGTAGCCAGGAAACTACGAAACAATCTTTAAAGAGCCAAAAGTAAAAAAAAAAAAAATGCAGCCTACAATTCTATATTCCATGAAAATATCTCTCATAATGGCAATGAAGTAAAGACATTTTTGGACAAACAAAAGGTGAAAGACTTTTTTTTTTTTTTTTTTTTTTTTGCCAGAAGACCTGCCTAGAAGAGATGTGTGAAAATAAATATAATTTAAAAGCTGTTGGAACTCTCAAAACACCGTAAGCCTTAAGAGAGATGTCACTGTGATCTGATTCACATATGGTTACAACTTCTGTTTCTCAGATTATGGATTAACTCGCTTTCTTATTTTTCTTGTTCTGAACAATGACTAGAGACAATTAAATGATGTCAGGGACAAAAAGCTCCTGCTTTTTAAATTAATGACCCTTATTAAAGATTAACTTCCCCTTTGTTGTCCTGCTTTGCTTAGACCAGATGACAGAAAACCCATGACCATAATACCCTCTGTAAAAGATGTTAAAATTATCCTTACCAAAAAGAAACACACCTATTACCAATCAAATTACTTTTACTATTTGCCAATTTTGTAAGCAAAATGTTGTAATCCTGCTAAAAACTCCTCTGTGTCTGTCTACGTAAATGAAACCTTAACTTCCCTATCTGGGAACACTGACTCCATTCTTTTGGAGTTGGTGTTTCTGGGTGGGCCATCCTCAAACTTTGTGCTTGAATAAACTCTCTCTGAATTAGATTCTCACCCTTTTGATTATTTTAGGTTGACAGATGTTACAGGAACTTTTTGGGATGAAGAAAAGTGATATTGAATAGAAACTTGAATCTGCAAAAAGGAATGAAAATTGTCAGAAATAGTCAATAGATGAGTAGATATAAAAGAATATTTTTATCTTTTAAATTTTTTTTTAAATTGACCATTTAAAGGAAAATTAATAATATATTGAAGGGTTTTTAATATGTGTCACAGTAAAATGTATTAACAATAGCACAAAGCATGAGAAGGGGGAAAGGAAAGATACTCATGTAAGTTGCTTGGAGAATACAGAAAGTGCTGTAATATCATTTAAAGTAGATGGTAATAAGTTGAAGAGATATGTTGTAAACCCTAGAACAAACAACATAAACTATAACAATGAGTCATAGCTAATAAACCAATAGTGGAGATCAAATACTAAACACTAAAAGGTACTAAATTAATCCAAAAAGGCAGGAAGAAAGGCTTAAAGGAACAAAAGAACAAAATGGATCAATAGAGAATAAATAATAAGATGGAAGTCTTGAAACCAATCATGCTGGCAATTCCATTGATGAAAGAGGTCTAAACACTCTAATTAGCAGACAGAGATTTATAGGCTGAATAAAAAAGTGAAACCTAACTACAGTTGACCCTCGAACAATGCAGAAGTTAGGAGCACCAGCCCCAGTCAAAAATCCATATATAACTTTTGACTCCCTGAAAATTTAACTACTAACAGCCTACTGTTGACTGGAAGCCTTACCAAGAACATAAACAGCCAAGTAACAAATATTTTGTATGTTATATGTATTACCTACTGTATTCTTGCAATAAAGTAAGCTAGAGAAAAACAAACATTATTAAGAAAATTATAAAGAAGAGAAAATACATTTACAGTACTATATTGTATTTATTGATAATGTAAGTTTACATTGTCTGTTTACAAGATGGATCATCTGTCTGAACTGGTAGGCAATCATAGGCTTCAATCTACACTATATATCAAACAATTCAACTTTTTCTTATAATGTCATGACTTTACCTCTTGGGGAACACTTCCAGCATCACTAGTGGCACTTCACATGGTATTATTCAATATTTAGGGTATTTCACTAAACACGATGAAAAATATGTGAGAACTGCAAGACATCACTTTTTATTGTGATACATAATTTACTGGAGAGACAAACTGCTCACATAGAGATGGTTAATGTCACATGGCGTTTTAATCATATACTCCCAAAACAAGCTCACTGCAATAGCAACAGGATGTGGCTGTGAAATTATTACAATAGTACAGTATTACTACGGTAAGTTTTATGTAGTTATGATTGAATTCTGCATCTTTATGTTGGTTTACATTTGTCTTGACTTCAAATGGCACCATGTATGGTAAGTGTGTGCATATGTTTTGATCAATTTTAACTTTTTGTAATACATTTATGAATATTTTATGGTAGTAAGTGATAAAATAGATTAGCAGCTATATATATGTTATGCATTTATGACATGCATAACTTTTCCTTAAGTTTTTTGATATTTCTAGCTACATGGTTTGTTTGTAAGTTTTTTCAAATTCTTGCAAATCTCCAAAAAATTTTCCAACGTATTTATTGGAAAAAATCTGCATACAAGTGGACCCACACAATTCAAACCTGTGTTGTTCAAGAGTCAACTGTATATTCTATCTATAAGAAAGACACTTAAAAAAAAAAAACCCAGTTCAGTTAAAAACAATGATAGAAGAAGAGATACCATGTAAATATTTAAGAAAGCTGAGAGATTATAAGAACTCAGGACAAGAAATATTATCCAGGATAAAAAAGGACATTTCATAATGCTAAAAGAGTCCATTCCTTAAGAAGATATAACAATTGCAAATGTGAATGCACCTAATACAAGGCCTCAACAGACATGGAATAAAAACTGACAGAAGTAAAGGAACTAGAAAAATCTATAAAGATGGATGAAGATTTAACACTCCTCTCTCTGTTATTGTTAAGGTAGGCAACAGAAATCAGCAAATGCATAGAAGATTTGAACAATAATATTATCTAGTTAGAACTAGTTGACATTTATAGAACACTCCACTCAATAAAGCAGATAACACAATAATTTTCAGTGTACTTGGAACATTAACCAAGATAGACCATTTGCTGGACCATACAACAAACCAAAAAAAAATCTGCAGATTTCTAAATGTTGAAATCATGCAGAACATGTGCTCAAACCACAGCAGAATTAAATTAGAAATAAATTTTTAAAAATCTGGAAAATCCCCAAATATTTGGGAATTAAACAATACTTCTCTCAATGACCCATGGGTTAAAAAGTAAACATAAGGGAAACTAGAAAGTATTTTGAACTGAATAATAATTTAAAAAAAACCCACACATCAAAATTTGTGTGATAAGACTAAGGCAGAAAATTAATAGTTTTAAATAATTACATTAGCAAAGAGAAAATATCTAAAATAAGTGACCCAAGATAGTTGGAAAAAGAAGAGCCATTTAAACCCAGAGGATAAAAGGCAGGAAAAAAACATAATGACTAAAATCAATGTAATAGAAAATGGACACACAATAGAGAACACTAATGAAAACAAAATCTGATTCTTTTAAAAGATAAAAAAATTGATAAATTTCTAGACAAATAAAGCAAAAAAAAAAAAAAAAAAAAAAAAAAAAAAAAAAAAAAAAAAAAAAAAAAAAAAAAAAAAAAAAAAAAAAAAAAAAAAAAAAAAAAAAAAAAAAAAAAAAAAAAAAAAAAAAAAAAAAAAAAAAAAAAAAAAAAAAAAAAAAAAAAAAAAAAAAAAAAAAAAAGAAGAAGACATAAATTAGCAAATCAGAAGTCTAAAAGAAGATACCACTACAGACTTTGCAAATATTAAAAGGATAATATGGATTTTATGAGCAAATTTATGCCAATAAATTCAATAACTTGGATGAAACGAAGAAATTCTCTAAAGATAGATATTACCAAAATTCAGAAAAGAAGAACTAGAACATAGCTTTATATCTACTAAAAAGAACAACCCAGGCCCAGATGGCTTCACTTGTGAATTTTACTAATCCTACATAAACTGTTTTACATAAGAGAAGAACCTATCTTTACTCATTTAATAAGGACAGATTTATCATGATAGCAAAACTAGACAAAGATACTACAGTCTAAAGATGCAAAAGTCTTTAACAAAATTGAATGCAACAATATGTAAAATGATAAGAAATCATTAATACATGGAGTTTATCTCAGGAACATAAATTTGGTTTAATATTTGAAAATCAATCAATGTAATTCACCATATTAACAGAATAAAGGAGAAAATATATGAACAACTCAATGCATGCAAATTAAAACCACACTGCAATACAGCATACACTCCTTAGGATTGCCATGATTAAAAAGATTATATCGCATATAGGCAAGAATGTGGAGCAACTGGAACTCTCATGTTATTAGAGGGAGTGTCTATGCTATAAACATGCTGGAAGACTGGTTGGTTCTTATAAAATTGAGCATATCTTATCATACAACAGAACAAGTGGTCTCTTAGATATTTATATTCATACAAAAAATGAAAACATGCCCCCACAAAATTTGTATTTAAATGTTCATAGCGACATTATTCATAATAGCCCCAAATTGGAAACAACAACAAAAGTCCATCAAATGTGATTTCATAACAGAAACTCTTGGGTATCCACACAATGGCAATAAAATGCAAAGAACTAGCAATAGCTACACAGGCAACAATGTAAAATAAATTTCAAAAAATTAGTTGAGCGAAAGAAGCAAGATTTTTTAAAAAGTACATAATGTGTAATTCTATTTACATATTTAGAACAGGCAACATGAATCTATAAGCACTGAAAGCTGATCAGGGAATGCCTGGTAGCTGCAATATGAAAGGGGGTTGAATGCAAAGGGGCATGGGAGAGTTGGGGGGCTGTGTGCCCTAAATCTTCATGCTGGCTACAGTTAAAAGGCTGCATATTATACAATCGTTATATTCATTGCACTGTATACTTTAAATAGGTACAATAAATCAATAAAGTTGATTTAAAGATTAAAACAAAGCAGAAAGAAGGTGACAGTTGACAAATACAAATAAGGGAATCTTGTCCAGGAGCTTTCTGAGGAAATAAGAGCTCAATTTACTTTTTTTGTTTTACCTCTGCCAACACAGATACAAAAGTAGAGACTTCCAGGGACTGGCTTGAGAACTTACCAAACATGAATATTACAAGATCAGCAGCAGGTTTGTTCTGTATTATTCTTCTACTCCATTTTTACTTTGTTAATTTCTTTTCCATTTGATACACTGGAACTCGAATCTCATTTGAATTAGTGATACATGTTGTTCCAAATGACGGGAGAAAAAGGATGTGTGTAAAATATTCAGATGGTAAACTTGCAATGTAGACTATAGCTTTGTAGTTATAAAAGTAATACACGCTCATTGTAAAAAAAAATTAAAAACATAAATAAAACATGAGAAGAAATAAATCTTATTTATCTCATTAGTAATCATAAATCTCAGTAATTTCATCATCAGAGAAGGGAAATATGTAATACATATAAACAAATATTTACAGAGTGGCTACTATGTGCCAAGCATTGTGCTAGGCACAGTGAGCAAAACAAAGTCCTTTCCCAGATGCAAGAGACAGGCCATTTAACCAATAATACACAAATCACATAGTATCTTATAGAGTTTTTGTAACATGCTTGTGTACTTAACAATATATTGCAAATATACTTCCATGTCATTTATACCTTTGTTCAATAATTTGTAATGTTCACATAATATCCCATTGTATGGTTCTACCATCTTTCTTTTTTAGCCAAGTTTTCTTTTATTGGCTCTTTAGATAATACTCCTCCCCCTCCTAATTTTGCTGTCATTAATAACAATACTAATGTAGCAAAATCTTTGCATCTATCTTCATTATTTCCTGAGGATGATAAATTCTAAGAAATGAAATTAATTAAAAAATATTGATTCTATGTCATGTGACAGGTATTGATAGATCTGTAATTTTATGTTAGACATTTTATTCACAAAGATATTTATGTGGTTGTGTTGCCTGGGGGTCTTAATTATATACAGAAAGAAAAGATTTTATTGTGTTTACTGAGATCTTGCCTCCCCTAAACTTTATTCCTATGAAATATTGCTGTCTCAGGGAAGGAAGTACAGAAGCATAGGTTATCCTAGTTTTAAGTTTTCACAATTTAACCTTTAAAACGTTTACATTTCTGCAAATTAGCCCACATAAATAAATGTAAATCCCAGAAAATATTATGAAAAAATAATTTTGACATGAGTTCCTCAGTTGTTTCAACCAATCACATTCACCATAATTTAATCTATGGGAATACAAATGCAGAAAAATAAGAGGTTGGACCAGGTATGACTTTTAATTCTAATAGCGATTGCCCAGAGTTAGTTGTTGATTATATTCTTGGTGGGTATTTCTATGCTAGATCTGTTTTTTAAAAAACTCATGGAGGTGGAGATGATCTTTTCTCTTTCCATCTATGTAATTCTTTTTGGCATTAATGGGACACTACGTAAAGATCACTGCACGAAACATCAGCTAAAAAGCTGGTAGCAAGAGAAACAATAGTTTACACCAATAGAATTTATGTGAATTTTTTCTGCCCCGTTTCCAATACAAAAAGCTATAAAGCACTCAATAGCTAAAGCATTCTACCTCATTGAAGGAAAGCAGATTACCATAAAGGGGACTGTTTTTGTTTCTACCTCTTCAGGTAATTTCTTTCGAGATTGAAAGGGGCTCTTTAACAGTCAAAAGTAAGGAAATGCTTCTTTTCAAAAGTGTTTATCTTTAAATGTCATAGATAAGGCATTTTTTTTTTCAGTTTGTAAATGGCATTCTGAAGATCACAACATATTCAGAATTATAACGCCCTACCCATCAGCAGAAACTCAGTAAGGCTAGGTGGTGGTAGCCAAGTGTGGTATATATTCACACGAGTTCAGGTTTGTGGTAAGTTTCTCCATCCCCACCTCCACAATCCCCACGTAATAAAAAAGGCATATAGGCCTAGAATAATACTGACCTTCTGTAAAATCCACAGAGATTTTTGTATTTTGGTAATGGTGATCTACCCACAGCAGAGAAACAGGAAAGAATTTTGGAAAAATATGGTTTTTCTTTAATGGCAGGTTAACATCATAGGCTATAATTCCTCCAAATTTTGATATTTTTAGGCTTATTGATTTCTGGCAATGGTCACTTCAATAATAATAATTTCTTCATTAAAACTGTTAAAGTTAAAAGTATTTTAGACACATATCTGTTCTCTATTCAAATCATTACTTTCAGCTATAGATTGCATGTATTTATAAATTGAGTGAATTTAGACTATGTTGATATTAGACCCTGTATGATATACTATGAAATTTAAATATGGAATCCTACAATTCAATATAGTGTCAAGTGAAAAACAACAAGTTTCGTAAATTTGGAAAGGAGAGCTTTATTATTTTTCATAAAGGATTGCAGGCTGTAGGTGGCCATTCTGATAAGCTGGGAAGCGCGGCCTCTGGCCAGAAGCCGGAAACACATACTTGCAGGGAATGGTACAGGGAACAGGAAATTATGTTGAGCAGGGTGGCCGAATATACGTATTTAATAAGCTGTGGGAGGAGTCATGATATTTATGAAAGGAGAAACGTGCGCATGGGCAATTGAGCTTCATGCCCCTTCATGGGATCCACGTTCAGAAATGGGAGCCTTAGCATGATCCGAGGGTGGAGTTTTCAGTCCTCTGACATCAAAAGGTGAAGCAGAGGACATGAAAACCCTTTGTACGCATCCTCCATAGACTGGTCAGAGCTACTCCACGGTCAGTCTTCTCTTATCAGGAAGGAATGCTGGTCAGTTGTGCTGAAATTCCCCACCCCCCCACAAAAAAGTGGCATTGGGCAGTTGATTGAAATCAAGAGCGGAGCAAGTCTTTTCAAAAGGCTGGTTCTGTTTAGCCCTTAGGCAAGAAAGCTGGACGTGGTTAATGAGAGCGGGGATATAATGAGGCATGTTTGACCTCCCATCCCGTTATGGCCAGGAACTCAGTTTTAAGGTTGCTTTGGGGTTCCCTTAGCCAAGAGGGGGCCAAAGGTGTTTAGTTGGTTGGGGGCCTTAGGATTTTTTTTTAGTTCACTATAGTAAATTAGATCTTGTGGGCATATAATGTAGAATTCAAAGTATTTAAACCATTTGATTTACTCTGTCTCACCATTTAAAATATATATATATATATATAATTGTGATGTTGGACTATTTTATGTTCTGAATATCACTGGTTGTGGCCTCATTTCCTAATTTTATCGAACCAAATCCAAACTTTGTATCAGCTGGGATGCTTTGGTTTCAAGTAAAAGAATACTAAATTAGAAGTGGTCCAAACAATATCGGTTCGTTAATAAAACTAAAGTGACAAAATTCCAGGGTGGAGATTTCCGCAGGTTAGCAGTGCAGAGCTCTGGGTCAGCTGACTGCAGAGGCTCTGTTCCCACTCACCCTTGTGAGAGGGCGGCCACGGTGCCCACTGCACACCCTTCTCTCAGAACTCTGAGGACGCGAGGCAGGAGCAGGCACTTCTCTTAGAGCATCTCTCTCCGATCAAGGAAGAAAATATTTCCCAGAACAATCCCACCCGCCCAGATGGATTTCTCCTCACTTCTCCTTGGCCAAAACTGGGAACAAGCAAAGGTTTAGTTGAAAGAAAGAGTAGTAAAGAGCTAGTTTCTGGAAGTTCAGCCTCAGCAGATGGAGGCAAGCATGGGATTAAGAAGGAAGAAAATCTGGGCTGGAGAAAGGATGTGGCCAGGCAGCCACACGCTTTCTCAATAAAGAGAGAAACAGAATCATCTCACTTGCAGCTCTTGGGTTTTGATCACAGCTGCAATGATAGGGAACAAAGCATTTCCTTTGTCAATTTACTTTCCCGCTTTCTAAGACAACTATTTCACAACTTCGTCTTTCCTTCAGACTTCCAAAAGCCCCTTTCTCCCTCATCATTCTCAGTTCATGGCCTTGCCCCCTCTCTCAGTTAAAATCTAGAAGCATTCCCAAGAGCACTCCAGGTGCCCCTGCTATCAAACCTACTGTCCTATCCGGACCTGGACCTGTGGACTGTCTGTATTCTTCATGCAGTGGATGGACTGCCAATCCTGTAATTTACTTGGGATCCTCACCTACTCAAGATCTTGACTTCCGAAATTGTCTAGTCTCTTCCCTGTATCATCGGTCATTCCCCTCTCTGTTGGGTCAATCCGTCAACATGCCCACATACGGTCATCTTTCCCTATTGTCAAAGATAAACAAAGACAGACATTAGTTAAGACAGTGAAAACAGATTTTATTCAGTAATCACTGACAGTAGGGTAAAGAGCTGATCTCTTTTCCAATTTGTGCAGAGGTGACGGGGTGTTTTGTAGGCGGGGCATGTGAGAGGGGGCTCAGCAGGGTCAGGAAGGTGAAAAATTGCAAGGGCTTGATCAGGGTAAATGTGATTAGGCCAGCTATTCTGCTAGCTGGCAATTATTGAAGTTAGGATTCTGTCTTCCCATAAAGACTGGAAGACAGGGGCTCCATCCTTCCTGAGGGTTACATTTCAAAGGAATGGCTTTCTAGTCGTTGAAAAAGACACTCCTGAGATGTAGGAGATACGTATACAACTTAAAGGGAAAGAGGAAGGTATCACAATTGTGAGCCCATTTTATTTTAAATGCTCTAAGAAAGGGAGGTCAGGGCCTATCATCAGGTGTTGGCCAGAAAAAAAACCAGTAAATTTTCATGGAACCCTTGAGCTTTCTCAGACAGGCATTTTAATAGGGGAGGGACACCCTGGGACATGGCTTTAAGTTGCTAGAAGCCATGCTAGAGTTTGGTAGGTTGTCTGTTAGCACAGGGGATTGGATGGAGTTGTTATGTGCTGAGAGTTCTATAGTCCTCAATTCTCAACAAAACAAAACCATCTTTGACTCTTAATATCCCTCCAGGAATCACAATTTTTTCAGTCCATTTTTATAGCAAAACATCTTGAAAGAGTTGGCTCTGCTAGCTGCTGCTTCTTCCCCTTTTATTTTCTCCTCAACCCACGCACAATTTTAAGGCTTTTGAAACTACAGCTTCCCTTCACCATTCTTATTATCATCATTCACTCTGACACATTTAATAACAAGTCTGATTTTTCTCATTTATCCAAAATGTAGCTCTTGATACAGCTGAATAATCTCTTCATCTTGAAAGAATTCCTTCTCTCTGCTTCCAGGGCACTGCACTTGCCTAGTTTTGCCCCTACTCACCGGAGGTTCCTTCTGATCCTCTCAGTGTGGAGCATCCTAGGGCTCCGTCTGGTTGTGTTCTCTTTTTTGTTTCTCCCCTCAAGCCTTGGGTGTTCTCTTCAAAGCTCATGGATTTAAATACCCTGGCCTCCCACCACTTTTGAGCCTTGTATATCTACCTGCCTTCTTGACATATTTTCTAACAGGCAACTCTAAATTATTAATACAATCCTAAATACAACGGTTTGTATTGCTTATAACAGAATACCAGTCATTGGGTAATTTAGGAATAAAAGGAATTTATTTCTTACAGTCAGGGAGGCTGAGAAGTCTAAGGTAGAGGGGCCACCTCTGGTGAGGGTTTTCTTGCTAGTGGGGCCTCCCTGCAGAATCCCAAGGTGGCTCAGGGCATCCGTGGTGAGGGGGCTGAATGTGCTAGCTCAGGTCTGTCTGCTTATAAAACCACCAGTCTTGCTCCCCTGATAACCCATCAGCCCCTTAATCCATTAATTCATGATCACTTCTTAAAGGCCCCGCCTCTCAATGCTGCCACATTGGGGATTAAATTTCAACGTGAGATTTGGAGAGAACAGACATTCAAACCATAAGCACCCTCATAACCAGCTCCTTCGCCTTTCTTTCCCATCTCTGAAAAGGTCATCTCTATTCATCCAGTTGTACAGGCAAGAAACTTAGTATTTATTCTTGGTTCTTCCATTTTCCTCACTCTCCACAGCTAATCTGTTAGCAAGTTCTGTCATCTCTGTTTTCAAAATGTGTTCCAATCTGTGTACTTTTTCCCACCTCTATTTTTTCCTGCCTACCACCTTTAGCTCTGATTATGCATTGGCCTCCCAGCTGTTTTCACTTCCACACTTGCTTTCCAATAGTATAGTGTCCACATGACTTCCTGTTTTGCTCATAATAAAATCCAGAATCATACCTTGGCCTATGTTGAGACCTGCATAAGCTGGCCCCATCTGACTCTTTGAACTTACCTCCTATGTGCTTCCTTTTGTTACTGAAAACTTGGCACTTGTCCATGAGGCCGAATTAGAAGAACCAGGACAAATGTTTTGGGGAGGAGGAAAGAGATTTACTCTGCTGGCAAAGGAGGAAAAATGGCAGAACTTCTTGTCTCAAAATCCAAATTTCTTAAACATAGGCAGAAATACAGAGCTTTTAAAGGGAGGGCGCCTCAGTTCCAGGCTATGTGGTTAACTGTTCTAATCATCCCATCTCTGCCAAAGACAAAGTCTGTGAACTCCACCAACTGCTCACCTGGGGGGCTGGCACCACCTGGGATAAGAGCAAAAGACCTTCTCCGTGCTCCTCCCTACCACTGGCCTGATGAGGGGATGTAGGTTTCAGTCCTCAAAAAGAGTAGGGGAAGTTTCAAGGAAACAGTGAATGTTTTGCTTTTTTTTTTTTTTTCAGGCCCTTCCCTCTGTTACATATTCCAGACTCTAAATATTTCCCTTCTGTATCTATGGGAGGAGGGGTGACTACTCTGTTACACTTCCAAGCACTTTATTCCAGACACCATGTCTCCCGACTGTTGTTCAAACAAGACATACTGGTTTTATTCTCAATTTTTTTCAGTTGCTGTTCATTTTGCCAGGATTAATGCTCTTCCAGCAAACCCTCACATGACCTGTCCTCTGCTTAATTTACATCTGTATTCAGACATTGTGTCCAGAAGTCTTTGAGGGCCATCCTATCTCTGCCACTCCCACACCAGCTTCTATTTCCTTACTGAGCTGTATTTTTTCATGCCATTTATCTCTGTTGGACATTATATTAAATATTAATGTCTGACATATTTAATTGAATTATACTAAATCTAACATATCGAATGACATTATATTAAATGCCATATTTTTCATGTCACTTATCTCTCCCCTGACATTATAGTAAATTGCTAAGTTTATATTAAATTTATTTGTTGTACATATGTGCTTGTTCACTAGAATGTAAGCTCTCTTGCTGTATCCCCATCACTGAAACAGCGCTTACACGTAGCGACCCGTACTATATCTTTTTAAATGAATGAAAATAGTGTAATCCCTTTAACATTGCAGAGGATAAAAGGATGGCTTCTGAGGGTATAAAATCCCTGCATTACATGAGATTTTTAATTTTAAATAATAATTACTTTTGGTGATATAATATGGCAAGAGCTGTGGTGACATCAGGGGGACCGTTGTATTTGGCAAATCTAGACGACTGGCAAAATGTAGGTATGGATTCTGATTATGAAGTTACAGGGAAGGGGGTCATATCTGTTTTATTCAACTTGCCCAGCCTCCGGGGAACTGGACCACAGAGCCCCCCGATGGTGGTGAGGAGAGCACCATCGTTATATGATCCATCTGCAAACATTTCTTGAATGCCTTATTAAATGGTTTTCTCTGAAAAGACATACTAAAAATAAATCAGGAAATACACAAGTCTGGGTGTAAAAAAAGAGCTTATATTACTTTGTTTCAAAAACTCACGGCAAATCTGACCCTTGACCCCCACCATGGTAAGAAGTTCAACCTAAGGAATGTTTTGCGGGCCTCCCTGTGGGCTCCACTAGCATCCTGGAACTCTGCAGTGCCCAGTAAAGGGGGCGAAGCCTTGGGCCACCTCTGAGATTCTTATCTAAGCCCTGCAGTCCTTTTAAAGGCACGTGGCTCTGCTCCAACTGCTCAGCCTCAGTGAGGTCCTCCCCTGCTTACAGGCTGAGTGGATGTAGGGCTTTCATATTCACTTGAGAGAACCTGTCCCCCTGTCCCCCTCATTTGTTGCTTTCCTCCCTGTCAGAGAAACTACAGGGAGGCCAATTTCTGGTTCAGGCCAATTTGATCTCCCAATTTTCTTGTCATATGAACCAAAGTTTCAGGACTTTCCCCCAGGACTAGTTCATCTGTTGCCATATGAATTGCATGTAGTCCTGGGTCACCAAGATTCTATAATGACCAAGCCATTGATGACAACATGAAAAGATAACTCAGTGACAGGAAAGAACAATGATGAGATTATTATCATTGTTACTACATAACAAAGCTGTGATTATTGTATACTCTTCCTTTGCAAATTTGTCTAATATGTATTGGGATATATGGGTAATTATTTAATTATGAAGTTTCATTTTAGTGTTAACATGAATACAAGTCATAAGAAGAAAAAGTCTTCCTTTTAATAAAGTAGTAAGTGGTTTTAATTAAACAACGATTGAACACTTGTTTGCAGTTGGTCTGTGTCAGTAGCTAAGGATATAAAAATGCACGAAACATGTTCCCTTCTCAAAGAGATGACAGCTTAGGACAACACCACCTTGATAACAAGTGTGACAATTCACTCATAACATTTCATTCTCAGTGAGATACTTGGCACCATTTTCATCAAGGAACTATCAATTATCTGTCATCTTCGACCTTCCACGGAATCAGTAAAGAAATTATTTATACAATTTGATTCTGTCGATAAGGAAATAATAGCAGAAGAAACAGCCACTGCATATCACACCATTTCAATTTTAGATTTTTAGAATGCAATTGTAATCTAATTTCTGCATTGTTAGAATCTGAATTTCCATCTAAGGTAAAAAAATATTTAATAATATAATTGTTACAGGTATCCTTACTCCCAGACTTTAAATCTTGCAACAGAATTAGAAGAATCCTTATATCTTCTCATGAAGATATACTTTTCTAACTATAAATATAAACAAATGATTTCTTATATGGGTTTCCCATGAAAGTTCTTGTACTAAGCATTGTGCTAGGCAAGAATAATAGTCAGTTAATAACAGCCACAGCAGATTTGCTAATAAGAGTGTTGTCATACTAGCCGATGATGAGCATACTTTTAGAGTTGCAAAATATATAGGTTCGATCCAATTTTATAGAACCTGCCAGATACTTGTAATAGAGCAAGAATATGGGATACATCCGTAACAACTGGGTTAAGAAAACATCTTGATGTTCATCCAGTTGAAACAGAAGTTGTTATTGGAAATCTATTTTAAATACATTTTGTATTTATATGGTACAAGTATAAACAAATAATTTTAGGCTTTGTGTACTTGTAGACCAATTTTTGTTCTGTATGAAGCACAATACGTTCCTATAGTACTTCCTGCACTAAATCCAACTGAACACTACCTCCAACATCTTTCCAAAATTACTTACAATGAATAGCAGGGTACAGTAGTATGCTTTTTTTCTAAATTCTGACTCAGATGTAAATATTTTCATGATATTTATGGTGCTTACACATTACATCCTTCCATTTCAGAAATTAGCAGCAACATTGTGCAAGAATCAAAACCAAAGCTCTGGCTTCGATATTTGTGTTTTTACTAGGAGCATTTTCACTGAAAAAAATAATCTCACGGCCATTAAAACAGCATTAGAATTATTTCAAGCTCAGGTATTGACCACAGAAATAGACATAGGAGTGTGGCATGAACTAATTGAGTAATAGACCACTGGACTTCAAATTCTCCTCTGCAGAACTCCACGCAGGTGTTTCCAATGCTTCAGCGTACAGCTCCGCCCCTCTGCTCTGCTCCAGCCAGGGAAGCTCAACTTTCTTCCATTTAAAACATTGGCATTCTCGTATGATGTGGTGGTAAATTTTTTTAAAAATGGAAAACTTTTGTTTTCATTGTTAAATACCTATGACATGGTTAAGTGAAAACCACAACCACAGGAGTAAAGGAGACAAAAAGTGTTTTCTGATGTACTCTTTTCCTTATGGATTTAAGCACAGGACATTTACTCCAGCACTCTTTCCTTGATTAACAAATATTTGTTGAGCAGATACTGTGAGCTTGACACCCTTCAGTAATAGTAAATAATAAAAGCAAAAAAAGGAAAAAAATTGGGCTGTCCATCAACATGGGTATGGTGGAATATTTGTAGTCCATTCAAACTTGGAAAACTGTGCAGTTTTTGGGAAGTGTTAAGCTGGATCTATTGGTATTAACTTAAAAACATGTTCAAAATGTGTTCAGTGAAAAGCAAGTTATAAAGAAACTATATAAAATATATTCATATTACACCCATATGTGTATATTATGTCATAGAGAATTTGATTCCAGTTTTGTAAACAAGAGGAAAAACTCTTTCTTAATATAAATGGATGTTTGTACATGTTTACATGAACAGAAAGAGAGTATGGCAGAATATACAGAAAATTGCTTGTGTTTTTTTTCTCAAAGTTTGATGTTGGCGATGGGGGAGGGTGGGTTGGGCATATGCATTGAGAGTTGTGACTATTCATATCTGTATACTTTTTTTGTTGTTTGGTTGTAATGATCAGTTCACATGATTATATTGAATCCACATAACAACTTTTAAACAAATTTCTCTTTTAGTGTTGTCATTTGAAGTTTTTTAAATTAACTGTGTGACTTTAAATCATAATAGATAAGAATTATTAAATATACTCAGAGTTTTTATGCTGATAACATTAATGCTTTAAATATAAAAACAAAAACATATGACTTTGTCCTCTTTACGTACTGAGCTTCAATCAGCTTTGTTTATTTGTCTTGATTAAAAATTTTAAGCCATGAAAAAACAACACCTATTTGTTTTAAGTAAAATCTGAGATAAGTTTACTTACAATATGTAACTATTTTAGATTTATAGTTCAATGAATTTTGATTATATATGTATACATATACTCATAGAACTTCAATCAAGACATAGTATCTAGCACCCCTAAAAGTTCCTTTTATGCCCCTTTGCAGACGGTAACCCTCTACCCTCAGACCCAAGCAACCACTGATCTTATTTCTATCATCGTACATTAATATTGTCTGTTTTATAATGCCATGTAAATGAAATCATACACCATTACTCTATTGTTTCTGGGTTTTTGCTCAGCATAATCTTTTTGAGATCCATCCGTTTTGTGATGTCATTCTTTCTTATTTCTGAGTAGTGTTCCATTGTACAAATGTATCATAATTTTTATCCATTCACCAGGTAATGGATATTTGTATTATTTTCAGTTATGAGTTACTGTGGATATAATAGCTATGAATGTTTGTGTCCATGTTTTTTCTTGGTGACATATGTTTTTATTACTTTGGGGCGAATACCTAGAAGTGAAATTACTGGTGAGTATAAATTTAACTATGTAAGAATCTGCCAAACTCTTGTCCAAGGTGGGTGAAACGCTTTACACTTCCACCAGCAGTGTATGAGTTCCAGTTGCTCCTCATACTTGCCAACGCCTGGCATTATCGCTTTTTATCTCTTTTTAATATTAGCCAGTCTATAGAGTTTGTAGCCAGTCTAGAGATTGTATCATGGTGATTTTAATTTGCATTTCTCTAATGACTAATGATGGTCATATGCATATTGGCCATTCTTACGTCTTCTTTTGCGAAGTTGCTACTCAAATATTTTGCGTATTTTTTAAAAATTTGGTTTGTTATCTGATTCTTGAATTATTAGAGTTCTTTATATATTATGGATATAAGACCTTTGTCAGATAGATATATGTTAAATAGTTTCTCTAAGTATGAGGGTTGTTTTTCTATTTTTAAAATTTTGTGGTTTGAAGAGCAGAAGTTTTAGTTTTCATGAAATTTAATTTATCAATTTATTTGTTTCATGGTTTGTGCTTTTTGCGTCCTAAGAAATCATTGCATATCATAAGACTGTGAAAATTTCTTCAAGAAGTTTTCTAGTTTTAGTTTTGTGTTTAGGTCTATTATCCATACCAAATTTACTTCTTTGCATGGAATTCATAGAAGTATTGAGTTGTTCTAGCACCATTTGTTGAAAGACTATTTTCCCTCATTGAATTACTTTGGCATCTTTGTAAAAACCCGATTGACTATATAATGCAGATAAGTTTAAAAATTCTCTATTCTGGTTCACTAGCCTATAAATTTGTCATTATATCCATATTACACTGTCTTGATTGTTACGGCTGTATAGAAAGTCTTTTTTTTTTTTTTTTTTTAATCTGCAGGAATCTTGATTGTATGTATAGGAAGTCATGAAATCAGGTAGTCCAAGTCCTCAAATTTTGTTATTAAATATTTTATTTTTCTATCTTTTTTCAAATTGTTTTAGCCTTTTTAGGTCCTTTGCATTTTCATGTAAATTTTAATATAAGCTTGTAAATTTCTACAAAAATATTCTGTGATACTTACATTGAGGTTGCATTGAATCTATAGATCAATTTGAAAAAAGTTGACATTAGAACAATGCTGAGACTTCCAATAAATGGACATGGTATATGTCTCCATTTATTTAGATCTCCGATTTTTCTCAGAAATATTTTGTAGGTTTTAGCACACAGATCTTGACTATATTTTGTTAAATTTATGTAAACATTATTTATAAATGTATGTAAATTTATGTTTGTATTTTTGATGATATTGAAAATGTATTGTTTCTTAAATTTCATTTTACAATTGATTTTTCTGCATTTTGAGGTTGTTTCTACAAAGTTGCTTAATCTGTTAATTAGATGTAGTTGTTCCTTGTAGATTCTTCAGAATTTTCTAATATATAATTATATCATCTGCTAATAGTTTTCTTTCTTTCTAGTCTGTATTTTATTTGTTCTCTTTGCCATATTTAACTGGCCATGACCTACAGGACAATATTTAATAGAAGTATTCAGTAGACAGTCTTGCTTGTTCCCAATCTTAGGGGAAAAGCACTCTGTATTTTACCAAGAAGTATCATATTAGCTGTAGATTTTTTATATATACCCCTCATCAATTTGAGAAAGTTTCTTCTTTGCCCGGTTTTTTGAGAGTTTTTAATGTAAGTAGGAAATACATTTTGTTAAATGCATTTTATTCCTCTATTGAGATGATTATATGATCTTCTCCTATGTTTTGTTAGCAAGGCACATCACTTCAGAATTCTATTTTGTTAACATACAAATTATGTTCTTTGGTTTTTCTGGTATTATAATAACCTCTCATTCCTTTGACAAATTCTGCTTGTTTATAATATATAGTGATTTACGTATATACAGCTGAAATCTATGTGCCAATATTTTGTTAAGAAATATTTTGTTCATGTTCATTGGGGATGTTGGTGTGTAGTTTTCTTTTCTTGCAATGTCTTTGTCTGATTTTGCTATCAGAGTCATGGTAGATTCATAAAATAAATTCAAAAGTGTCAAGTTCTATTTTCTGAAGGAGTTTATAGAATTATAATGCTTCCATTTTAAAAATTGTATTGATTTTAGCTTCTGTCTTTATTATTTCCTTCTTTCTACTTAGGATTTTTAATTTAGTTTGGTGTTCTTTTTTTCAAGTTTATGAAGTCAGAAACTTAGATTATTAATGTTAATCGTTTTTCTAATAGTAATTTAAAGCTATAAATTTTCCTTTATGCCTGCTTCATGTGTATCTCAAAAATTTTGATATATTATGTTTTCTTTATTATTTAGTCAGAAATATTTTCTAATGCCTCCTTTGATGAATTCTTCGACCCATGTGTTATCAAGAAGGGTGTGTGTGTGTGTGTGTGTGTGTGTGTGTGTGTGTGTGTGTGTTTAGCTTTCTAGTGTTTGGGGATATTCTATGTATCTTTTTATTATTGATTTTTAACTTAACTTGGAGTATTTGAGAAACATTGCCTATTTGATTTCAGTCTTCCCAAATTTAGTGGAAATTTCATTTCTTTCTTCATTATTTCAATATTTCCTTTTAAATATTTGAATGTATTTTAAACAGTATTTTAGACACCCTGTCCGCTATCCCATCACCTGCGTCATGATTCCTTTGACTGACTGACTTTTCTCCTCCCTTTGTGTCATGCTTCCTGCTTCCTCATATGTCTAGTGATTTTAATTGGATGCTTATTATTGTTAATATTATAATGTGCCTCTAGTTTTGTTAACTTCCTTTAAAAATTGTTAGGTGTTCCTTTGGAAGGTAGTCAATTTAGTTGCAGATGAACTCGATCCCTTTGAAACCTGTTTTGTTAGGGTGGGTTTGGAGGAGCCTTTGCTTTAAGCTGGTTTGGATGTTTGGCCCCTCCAAATCTCATGCTGCAGTTGATCCCCAGTGTTGTTGACGTGGGGCTTGGTGGGAAGTGCTCGGGGCTTTGGGGGCAGATCCCTCATGAACAGCTTGGTGCCCTCCCTGCGGTAATGGGGTGATGAGTGGGTTATCGCTTTATTAGTTAACTTGAGAGCTGGTTGTTTAAAAGAGCCTGGCACTTCCTTCCTTCCTCCCTCTCTCGCCCTGTGACACGCCTGCTCCCTCTTCACCTTCAGCCTTGATTGGAGGCTCCCTGGAGCCCTCCCCAGAAGCAGATGCTGGCACCGTGCCTGTGCCGTCTGAAAAACTGTGAGCCAAATAAAACTCCTTTTCTTTATAAATTACCCAATTTCACGTATTTTCTTTACAGCAACACAGATGGGCTAAGACAGTGCTCCTCTTAAGTAATGGCATGCTTTGGATCTCCACTGAGTGTTCCCGTTGTTTGGTGAGGCTGCTTCAGGCTGGCGGGCTGAAACTCAATATCCACAGCCCTGTGTTATCTGTGGTAATGTTTCCTTTCTCCTTCGCTTGGGGTCACTCCACACCTGCAGAACTTAGTAACCAGTCAGAAACTCAAGGGGACTCAATGCAGATATATGAAACTGTTTTTCTGCCTAGTCATCTTTATTTAGTACTATTTCTTGTAAACTCCTGTCACCTGGACCTGCTTTCTCCCCAGCTCAAGCACAGCTCCACGTTCTTCTTGCTGTGGGCTAACTTTGCACCTGCACGGCCCTGAAAGTGAGAGCCTCTCTAAATTTTCCACCCTCTGCATCTCATCGGCCTCTCCTTCATCCTAGCCCTGTTCCTGCTTCACCCCTCCCTGTGTCAAAATCCACTGAATGCTTGGAGCAGAGAACATGGATGGTTGTATGCCTTAACTTATTTTTCTTCTTTTGGGAGTCACCGTCCTGAGCTCCCTGATGTTGAATGTCTATAAAATATTATTTTCACACATTTTTTTCCAGTTTTCTTTTTATTTAGGCAAGAGTGTGAATCAGTCCCTGTTATTCCATCTTGTCCAAAGTGAAAGTCTCCTAAACCCTATCTTAGAAATCCAAACGAATGACTCAAAGATTTGTCAAATGATGTTGTATTAATAAAAATCTACAACACCTGGCTAGGTGTGGTGGCTCATGCCTATAATCTCAGCACTTTGGGAGGCTGAGGAGGGAGGATCTCTTGAAGCCAGGAGTTCAAGACCAGTCTGGGCATAGCAAGACCCTGTCTTTATAAAAAATTAAAAAATTAGCTGGATGTGGTGGTGCACACCTGTAATCCTAGCTACTGGGGAGGCTGAGGTGGGAGGATTGCTTGAGCCCAGTAGTTTGAGGTTACAGCAAGCTATGGTCATGCCACTGTACTCCAGCCTGGGTGACAGGTGAGATTCTATTTCTTTAAAAAAATCTACAAAAGCAAAATTCAAAAACTTCAGTTAAATCTCAACCAATCATTAAACAAGATAATTTCTTCAAACTTATTCCCACTCAATAATATATGAATTTCTGCCTTAAATCCTTAATGTATTTAAAATATATTTAATAGCAAAATTGTGCAAGCACAATTATAGCATTATTTTATGTACATGTTACGATAATAACTAATATTTATATGTACTTTTATAATTTCAATGCATTTCACATATATTATTTCTTGTGATCCTAATATAAAACCTGTGAGATAGGGAGAGTATCACTAGAAGACAGATGTCTTAATTCCAAATCATTATCAGACTAAACAATCATATATATTTAAATGGCTCTTAAGACTTTCTGGTTCATATAAGTTAGTAACTTATATGAACTACGTATTGCAGAAACTGCAAATAATAAGGAAGACCAGTTAGACTGAAAGAGGAAACTAAGGGTCTACACGCAAATACTGCTTGGGTACCTGCTAGTCTGATCTGTCATTTTTAAAATATAAATATAAATGCAGGACATACAAATTGACGACACTTTATAGGGAGAATGAAAAAGATCTTTTGCAATATTTCTAAGCCAAAAATCATAGTATACACAACAAAAATGATGACAGTTTTTACTTAAGTACTTACTGTGTGATGGGCCCTGTGCTAAGCTCCTGTTGTAGAATGTAATCCTCCCATAATGTCTGTGCTAGGTACTATGATCAGCCACATTTACAGATGCATAAACTAAAACTTAGATTAAGAACCCACCTCAAGTTTATGTAGTTAATAACTGAGTGAGCCTGCACGTAATTAAACTTGAATTTCTGACTTTAAAGCCCACACTTAGCCACTCTTAACCATAATTATATCACTACCTCATTTAAAAAAAAAAAAACCAGAAACTGTGTTTATGTTCTCATCATGTTGAGACAAAGGCCCTTAATTTTTTCTTTGCCACATTCCTGTTAATTTTAGTAAGCACAAGGTTTATCATAAAACCCATATAATATGACTTCAGCAATGTTAAATTGACTTTAAAAACAATCTCATGGAAAATTGGCAGAGAGTGAAAGAGGAGTAGCCAATTCAAATGCATAAGGATCACAGATTTGAAAAGACTGAAGTGATTTCTGGTTTCAGTAATTTCTAAGACTGTGTGAATCCCCAAACCCTCACATCTTGAAGTCCCCTAAATGTTGAAGAAAATATCATAATGACTTTTAATGCATATCTGAGATAGCAGGAGTCAAAAGAAATACCCAGAAATGAAGATCAATACACCAGATTTTGGATTTCTATCAAGATATTAAATCAATATGAACTGTTGGATCTTTGTAAATCAAACCTAAAGAAATGATATAAAGCAAAGAGAAGAGGATTTGAGAAATTAAAAAAAAAAAAAAAAAAAGAAGGCCGAGGTCAGCCTGGGCTTGTGACTGGAGGGGCAGTTGCATCCCCGGCGGAGGACCGCAGGAGGCCGCCGTGAGAGGAAAGGTAAAGGAAAGCTTTATGCTGTAGTCTGGGCTCTTTGTGAGTTGTCTTGGGGCAATCGATGCTTCCTCTGTTCAGGACAGACATTACACACAAAAGCCCAGACTACTGGTGTTCATAGGGTGATATCGGAGCAGGGCAAAGCCCAGGATCAGACGAAGCCACAGCAGGTGTTCACTCCTCCGACCTATCTTTTCAAACCCCCTGGGAGGGCAAGTCAAAACCTAGGAGACTGTCTTTCCTCGATCCTTCTACCCTCTGCGTTGTCAGTGGAGTAGGTGCAAACCAGAATGGCTGAACATTCTGGTGCATGGGGCTCCTTGCCCTGGGTCCCATCCCCTCCATCTCCTTAAACTCCTGAGAGGGATCCAGCCTGGGCTCTGTTCTCCTGCCCTTAAGAAACTGCCAGACAGAGTAACTGATGCTTTTGTCAGAGCAGGAGTTCATGAGCTAAAATATCTAAACACCAGATGAACATAAACACTAGGAAATAAAGACAATAAGTTGAGCTACATTGAAAGGGGTGTCTTAAAAAGACAACAGGAAAATACCTAATCCTACAATTTCCCAGTAACAGTTAAAGACCAATCCTATGAGTTCTCTCCCTGACAGGCAACTTGCAGGAGTTTCGTTTTGCACAACTTCTGAAAGGAGCTGAAGGGACAGAGAATAGATGTAAATCTCTCTCTTTCACAATTGCTTTTTGAGAATCTGCTTTTACAGATTCCTGAGTAAACAGCAGAAGAACGAGCTACAGCCTCAACCATATCTCAAAGACAGAGTCACATCTCCTGTGATAATCCCTCCTCCAAGGAAAGGCAGGAAACCAATTCTTAGACTTTGACATCCTTGCAGTTTTTGTTATCTACCTTCTGCTGCTTTTGTTATCAACTGACAGTCATCCCTATTTTTTTCTTCTCTTCATGCTCCTTAAAAGCAGCAAGCCACTTGCCCTCGCTGCTGGCATCTCCTTCTTTCTTTGGGATGCCAGCTGTCTCATCTCCCTGCCTCCTCCCCCTACTCTCTCTCCACCCCCACATTCTCTCTGTCCTTCTAAAGGATAAAATAAACTTTTCGATACTTTGCTGTATCTTAATATCTGCGTGAGAACTCTTTCTCCGCCTGCACCATGAGCACTTACTAGCCTTTCCACCATAAGGTACATGTCATACACAAAACAGAATTTTGATAAATCGTAATAAATAATTCTCAATATACTTAAGGCAATAATAAAAAAAGTAACATTCTGAAGAAAGAACATGAGCAGCCAGCGCACAATCTAATGCTGCAGACACTGATAGAGGATTATTAGGCTAGAAAATGGCTGGGCATTGACATTAACATACACACAAGAGTCCTCTGACTCAGGGCTGCACTTCAATGGCTGAGAAAGACAATTTTTTCACCAGACTCAAGGAACATTTTTTTTTTCTTTTGAGTTAGAGTGAAAAAGAGTTACTCTTGCAAAATTCCAGAAATGGGTATCCATACCCTCTGCATGAGGTGAGAAACTCCAGGGTGAAAAATCAACCAAAAACTGTTCCTTTATCAGTGACATCCCTGAAGAACCTGTCAGAAGAAAATGCAGAACCGCTCCCATAGTCCAGAATGCATGAGAGTTTAATAGAAAATCTTTATTGATAATAAGCCTTTTTTTAAAAAAAAAAAAATTAAAGAGGTTTATTCTGAGCTGAGTGTGTGTGACCAACAGCTTGGAACACATGGCCTTAAGACGTCCTGAGACAATGTGCCCAGGGTGGTTTTATACATTCATGGAGACAGGAAATACATGTAAAATCATAAATCAATACATGGGAGGCGTACATTGGTTTGGCCTGAAAAGGCAGGACATCCTGAAGTGTGAGCTTGCAGTTTATAGGTGGGTTTAATGATTGTTTGATTTGTAATTAGTCAAAGAAACGAAGCTCTGTCTAAAGGCTTGGAATGTTGTAAGTTAACATACGGATGTTTGTTAATCAGAGACAAGCCACTGGACATTTACCAAGTGATCTGTTAAGTAAATTGATGGCCTTCGGGTGTGGTTTAAACTTTGTCTTGCATGGCTGTAGGTCCTGCTAATGATTTGGTATCTTATTGTCACAAAGAGTAGCCCCAAAAGGGAGGGCATGGAGAGGCATGTCTGGCCTCTCTTCTCCTCATGGCTGGCAACTTAGCTTTAAGGTTTTTCTCGGGTCTCCTTGGCCAGAAGAGTGTCCATTTAGTCAGCTGGGGGCCTTAAGATTATTTCATTTCACAGTTACCCCCTTTTGGCCAAGATTCTCCAGAGGCAGCGCTGATGGTCCAGCTTTTTTTTGTCCCATCAGAGCCAAAAGGTTTACAGCCAATTAAACATTCTTGGCCAGATGGGACTGGAGGTGGACAGATACTCATCTACCCTTTAAAGCTTCTAGGTGACATAAGAATAAAAAACAAAACACCAAAAGCAAGGTTACAAAATTAACTGTAAGTGTTCAGCTACTGTAATATTGGGTTTAGTTGGAGACTTCTAGCAATTTTCTATATAAAACATTAGCATTGTTGGCCGGGCGCGGTGGCTCACGCCTGTAATCCTAGCACTCTGGGAGGCCGAGGCGGGTGGATTGCTCAAGGTCAGGAGTTCGAGACCAGCCTGAGCAAGAGTGAGACCCCCGTCTCTACCAAAAATAGAAAGAAATTAATTGGACAGCTAAAAATATATATAGAAAAAATTAGCCGGGCATGGTGGCGCATGCCTGTAGTCCCAGCTACTCGGGAGGCTGAGACAGTAGGATTGCTTGAGCCCAGGAGTTTGAGGTTGCTGTGAGCTAGGCTGGGCACAGCACTCGCCCCAGGCAAGAGAGTGAGACTCTGTCTCAAAAAAAAAAAAATAAATAAATAAAATAAATAAAACATTAGCATTGTTAACCATTTAAGCTAAGCAATTTAGAGACTTTTTTTGTACTATAATATTTTTAGTTTATTAATGTGTCCTAAGGTGGCTGATTAATTTCTTATTATATCTCTATTTGCATAAACCTCATAACGGGAACAATTATATTTAGAAGTTTGTGTCACCAGATATCTTGATATATTCTGGGTGGTTTTTTTTAAGTCTATGGGGAGCAGAGGATTCTTTATGGTTGGGATGGATGGAAAGGGGCCAAAGCCCCTCTATTTGCCATGTGTGCCCATCCTTGATTTGGAGGGTCTGGACTAATTTCATCCCTCAAAATTGGACCTCACAATCTCACATGGCTCCCTCTTTTGCAATAGTCCCTGGGCCTAGAGGAAGGATGTATGTAGTTTCAGCAGCAGGGCATTGGGAATGGAGAACAAGTTGGCCAAGTGGTGTTGAATAGTTTTTAAATTCTGGAGATATCAGATAAACTTTGCTATTTACTTAATATTTATCTTGATTCTGGAAAACAAAGCATAAAAGATCAGTAATGTTTTAAACAAAAAATCATAAAAAATTAACTCAGTCCCATGTAGTTAATGTTTTGTTCTATTTTAGGTCAAGTTAGTATCCTCATGAATACGTCAGATATTTAACCAAAGTTTTGTAAGTTTTCCTAGTCCAAATGTTTTGATTTCTAAAGTTTTCGGAAAACTGTAATCAAAAGTACTTGTTAGTCCTTTCCATTACTTTTCTTTTCTTTCTTTCTTTCTTTCTTTTTTTTTTTTTTTTGAGACAGAGTCTTGCTCTGTCACCTGGGCTAGATTGCCGTGGTGTCAGTCTAGCTCACAGCAACCTCAAACTCCTGGGCTCAAGTGATCCTCCTGCCTCAGCCTCCTGAGTAGCTGGGACTACAGGCATTTGCCACCATGCCCGGCTAATTTTTTCTATATTTTGTAGAGACAGGATCTCACTCTTGCTCAGGCTGGTCTTGAACTCCTGAGGTCAAGCAATCCTCCCACCTCGGCCTCCCAGAATGCTAGGATTACAGATGTGAGTCACCATGCCCAGCCTCCATTGCTTTTCTTGAAGAAGCAAATTTTAGACTTTTTGAGAAGAATCAAAGTAAAACAATAATTGTGATAAAAAAGACCTAGAGTAGTCAAAGTTAAAGAGACAATTGACAAAGAAATTTACTTATTTTTGTGGCATACAATTTAACATAATAAAAATAATTATTACTGATAATATACACCAACACATATCAGAATTTTAGGAATCTCATATAATTTAGGAATGCATATAATATTTATAGTATATTTATGCAAATATAACCCAAAGAAAATTAAACACCATCTCACATTTTACAGTGCTTTCTGTATGGTTTCAATATACCGAATCAGCCTAATACGTTTCTCTTGCACTTTCTGTGGCTCAAATATTCAAAAAGTTAGTTTGAGGTCAAAAAGACTGCTTTTAGAATTTTGATTTTGGAAAATTTGTTAAGTATCTAAGGTTTAAACATTTGTTTTTACAAAACAGGATAGAAACAGGACTGTAAAATAACAGTCATTCATTTAACCAAAGTGATAATTCCAAGATTTTTAAAGGCAAAAATTTTACTCTTTGATAAAGAGGAGATTCAGTTTCCTAAACAATCACAAAACCTAATAAAGACAAACTTTAAGACAAGCTAATAAAGAGGTAAACTGAATTTCTCTCTCTCTTTTTCACTCTCCCTGCTTTTTTTTTTTTTTTTGTAGTTTACTCAAAAGGTGACCTAAACAAAGGTAAGGTTTATGACATAAACTTTGAGCCATCGTACTTTTTATCCTAAAAGTTTTTAATGGTTTAGGTTCAGAGAGGTAAAAGCCCTTACAAAGGGAATTTTTAAAATAGAGGTAAAATTTCTTCTGCAAAGTGTTTTAAAATAGCTAGTAAATTGTGGATTGATTTAGTTTGGTAAGTGGTCTTTCCAAATTTAGCTTGGTTTTTAATTAGATTACTGGCTTTAGGGTAGAGCCTTCAAAGGAACAGGGCTGAGAAAACCTGCAGTTTTTAGTACCTGCTAAATTGGAGGGCAGAGTACTTAGATCCTCTAAAACCAAGATTTCATTTCTGAGTCCCGGGTCCCCTCAAAGAGGGAAATGCTAAAGGACTGAAGTGCAATGTTTCCATAGGGCGTCTGTAAGGAAGGACATTTTCCTGAGTCTGGTGGGCAACCCTATGCTAACCAGCCCACTCTGGGCTCAGTTCATCTCCCTTGGGAGTCTCATCCCTCAGTGGTGAGCCTCTGGGCTGTAGCCTTTTGGTGCTCAAACCATGCTTTTGCTTTTCTTATCTAAACTCAAAAAATAGCAGCCCCTGTAATAATAACTGTTAACGTTAAACAACCATACTCAACCACTTCTAACATTGTCATTTTTGTCTAGCCATTATACATATCAAGGTCAATGTTTTTTCACAATACAAAGTAATTTCTGGTATCCCTAAAAGCCAAAGAGCTAGTGCAAGACAAAAGACAGCAGAGTTTTATACTTCAGAGGCATCTGTCCATGACTCTTTGGACTCTGCAAGGAAAACAGAAGACCAAATAGAGATCTTTTTCTGAGTTTCCCAAGGGGTGTGAGTCATTAGAAGTTCCCTATAGGTTCTTTCTTGCCGTCCAAACATGGTACAGAGGAAAGAGTAGGGAGGAGTTAAAGTATGTGCACATGTGAATCAGCTCATTTCCAGGCTGGGGATCAAACTCAAGTTGCTGTGGTGAAAGCACAAAATTTTCACCTTTAGGCCACAGGACACCCTTCTGATAAAATGTGTCATGGGAGGGGCAATAGGGGAACTTCGCTGAAGGGCAATGAAGGATTACTAGGGAGGATGAAGGGATGGGAACAAAGATTAAATGGTAGAGACAGGACATTATATTTTTAAAGAGTCTGTTCAGGTATAGTCACATTCCTGGTCTTACAGAGAGGAGAAGAAAAGAACAATTGTTCTCCTAGATGGATCTGGATCTTAGGCAGATAAAGATATTTCAACCTTTTTTTTCTTTTGGAAAAGCCTATGGTGGGGGAGGTCAGAGAGACACTGAGGCTCCTTTAGTGAGTCCAGCATGTCAAAATGCCGTATTTTGGGGTATTGATTTTTGAGCCACAAGAATATCTCATATATTAAGCCAAAATTTCAACTCCCAGTAATCCCAAACCTTAGTGAATACCTAAGAAGCAAGAAATCTTGAATTGTTTGTCATGTATCAATATTTTATAGATGAAAACCATTTTATAAGTCTTAGGCCTGTATTTCCCTGTAATGTAATTTTGTTTTGTTAACTGAAAATGACCCAGAGATTTAATAAGTGTCTCTTACTTAATTTAACAAAACTTTAAGATCCCAAATTATATGAAAATTTTATTTATAAGCATTTATCCCATTTACATTTACCTAATTTGTTTATCTTAGCAGTGTACTTAGATCCCAGTTAGCATTTTAAGTTACTTTCTGTTAACCATTTTTATAGGCTGTGAATACTAGAGATGCAACACAGACCAGGAAGCAATCAAAAGATGGTTATAATTACTACTTTTAAAATTAAAAAACCTACCAAGAAAACAAACATAAGTATTCCAGGAAGACTTGCTATTTTGAACAATGTAACATCTCTTCTAGCTTTTATAAATACAGAAGAACATTTAGGGCACATCCAGGTTAAAGATGTTAACAAATTAGATCTTTCTAAAATACTAACATCCCAAAATAAAATTTATTGACATAATATCACCTGACTGTAGACTTAACAAACCTTCAACACTGGTCCTTAGCACTTCAAATAATGACAGAAAGTCATAACATGCTTTTTATTACATTATGATGAAGATTAAGCTATTTTTAAAACAATCTAAATGGTCTCGAAACATTTTCCAACTTAAGTATAAATTTGAGTACATGTAATACTTTCAAAGAGTAAGATTGTTTTGAGATTCTCTTTGGATTCTAAGAATAACCATCTTGTTTATCTTAAAATAAATCACTATACAAAAATTAACAGTATAAGGATTTTTAAAAAAATTTTCTAGATAAAACACTTTTCTAGGCAACATGATGTACATCTAGCAGGCTAGCTTGCAACCAGTACTCACAGAACAAATAGAGAGTGAGCAAGACCAAAGGGAAAACTGAAGCTTCCAATTGGATTTAGGCTATTGTAACTACAGCTCCTAGGGCAGCTTTAAATCCCTAACAGTACGGTTAATATCAAATGATAGAAAGAGCGAGTCAGAAACAGATTTTGTGTGTACCTTTCCAGAGACAGTGAAGTCAGTGGAAGAAACTGCATCCTACTACTAGGATTAAGAGACCAAAACCAAAATATCTTCATGAACCTTTGACCATAAGTTTCTGGTTTTGTGCTCCTATTTTGTAATGTTTTACTTATTCTAATTTATTTTTGTTTACTTAATTTTCTAGATTTATTTTTGTTTGATACTTATTTTTGCTTAGGGATGTCTACATTTTTTTCCTAAGACCCTTAAAGACATGAGTATTTTTCCTGATAACTCAGGAGATTTAGCTGTATAATTAAACCAACACTATTAAATCAGGCTTGCTTATCAAAAATCACACAAACACAGATCATTTTGTTTTTGGCTGGGTTTATAGTTTTATAGCCTTTGTGTCAAATCCTCACACACTAGAAACATAAAAATGACCAGTAAGCCCAGGCAAAAATGTGTGGTGACAACTTAAAGACATTCTTATTTTTACTTTCCCAGTAACACTTTTTAAAAATAACCTAGCTTATTTACCAAAGATCACTAAATTCACATGAACTCAGAAAGCATTTGAGTTTAATTAATTTATGTGTGCTTCCTTATTTATAAGCCAATCTGGTACCATGTAGATATAACATATAAAAGATGTGCTCACACAAAACACATCTAAACACACACACATAAACATACCCAAACACATACACACACACACACACACATCAGGATAGAAAAAGTTAGCAGAGTTAGAGAAAGCAGAAAAGAAAATAGAGAGATACAGACAGAGACCTTAAGAGACTTTACTATGGCACCAGTTCTTAAATTAAAAAAAAAGAGAGACTCAACATTCTAACTATATAGCGGGAGTTTGACCATTCATGCTCTGAATTTTTCTGGATATGATTTGCTCATCAGTTAAAACACATGCAAAAGAATTAGCCATAACCAGCTGGAGTCCTAGAAAACCTGGAGTGCCTTTGAACCTTTCTGTTTAGACAAATACTTGCCAGTAGAAGTGCCATAAACCAACTGAGGTGCCCGAAGAGGATCATTCTCCTTATGTTTCCTCCTTTTTAGAGGATTTGTTTCTCCTTTTTCTTTAAAATCAGGAACTGAACTGTAGTCTAGAATGTAGTTTAGTGGATCAGAGTGTGCCAATTGTGGGTGGGACTCCACAGTTGTGAGAACCACAAGTTGTTCTCACCCTCTTGTATGTTTCGGTTTCTCCCTTCAGGTGTCAATCACCTCTGAGAGAGCTCAAAACACCGAGTGATCAGCTCTTATGCATGTTTCCTGGACAAGCCTCCTTGTAGTTAATTATAGTGGTGGTGGTGGGGTTCCCTGTAGAGAGTTGCCCCAGATACTCCCACTTAAGCCCCTGGTCACCCAGGGGCACCTTTTGGCCGTGAGGAATAAAATGCCCTTTCTCTTCACAGCTGAGGAATTCAGTCTCTCATTTATTTATGAAAAGGACACTTTGGTTCCTTCTTTTGCAAACGCATAGAAAGGCCAATTGAGATTAATTTTGGGAGGAAGAGGCAATGGAGAAGACATTTCAGAATGCACTTCTAAAATAAAATTAGGATCCCAAACAACAACTTCCTAGGAAAAGAACTAACAGCTCAGAAAAAACCAGGACGGTCAACCACGAGCAAGAGGTCCGGGGCCCAGGAGGACTTACCAGTTCTGCTCAAGGCAAAGCTTGGAGTCGAGGGGCCCAAAGGGCCATTGCTGGTACCTGGTGCCAATCTGGGCTACTCCTCTGGGGAGTCCTGAGTCTTCTCTAATCCCCATGTTGGGTGCCATCTTTTTAACAGAAAAAATCTCAAACTCTGTAAAATAATTTAAAGAGGTTTATTCTGAGCTACGTGTGTGTGTGACCAGCAGCCCGGGACACATCCTCAAGAGGTGCTGAGAAAATGTGCCCAAGGTAAGCTTATGATGAAATATTACAAAAAGCACTTGAGGAAACAGTCACCATGGACAAGAGTCAGTAAATTTACCACCCAGAACTGTCATTACAGGAACAAACTAAAAAGATGATTTTAAAAACTATGTTGTCAAGAAAATAATTTAAAATAGCAGAAGGATTTGAGACCTAAGAAAAGAATGAAAGTGTAAATAAAGAAAAAAAAGAATAGAATGCTAGTAATAAAACATATAGCTAGTAAAACAAAAAATTAAATGAATTTATTAATAGTAGATTAGGCTACAAAATTGATGAAATCATCCAAAATATAGCCCAAGATTTATTAGAGTGAAGATATTACAGAAAGAGACACAGAATAGAGAATAAGAAGGTCTGTCTAACATATATGTGACTAGAGTCTCAGAATAAGAGATTATAAATTATTGAGAAAAAAGATGTATTTGAAGATAGAATCCCAAATAATTAATTTTCAAAAATTACTGGAAGATAACCCTTAGATTCAAGAAATTCAGGGAGTCTTAAACAAGGTGAAAAAAATATCCACACTGAGAATGTGGTGAAACTACAGGAGAAAAAAAGAAAAAAAAATTTAAAGAAACCAGTGAGAAAAGACAGCTTACTTGTAAAGGAAAATATACTTTACTTAGGGCCAAATTCTCCGCAGCTTTGAGAGGGGTCTTCAAACTACGGAGGAGAAATACCTTCCATGTAGAACTCTGTACCTGTACTGGTTTGCTAGGGCTGCCGTGACAAAACACCACAGACTGGTGCTAAACAACCTCTCGGTCAGTGTCTCTATAAGCTGACAGAGAGAGTTTAAAGAGGATCATTAACAAATTCATTCATTATGTAAACATTTGATCGCCCAGACCAGATGCTACTAGGCATAAGCAGTACAAAGATAAATAAGACATGTTCCTATTCTGAAGAGATTACCAGTTTGAAAGGAAAAAAAGGTTAGAAAAGGACTTTTTTTCCCCTCCATGCTTTTCACTCTCTGGTAGTAGACTAAACATTCTAGACCAGTGCTTCTTAAATTCTAGCATGGAAGGAGTCACTTAAAATCCAAAGTTGGACTCAGGAGGTCTGCATTCCTAACCAGCTCTTAGGTGATGCTGATGCTGTTGGTCTGTGGACCATGTCTGAATAAAAAGTTCTGGGAGGTACTTTCCTTCTTTCAAGCCATGCTGTATTTCTTTGCCATTGTGATATTCCAATTCAAGCATTATAAAGTGTTTCACTTCAGGAATCTAGTTATAGATGCTATATTTGCCATATTGACAGTTCTGTTCTGTTTTATTAAAATCATGTCTGTTAACCTTATCCAGAGAATTAATACAACCCATGTGACTCAAATTAGTTAAGACATTTTCTGAAATCTATACTGTTGGCTAACAAAGAGCAAGTGATCATATTTTTTTGCTTCAGAGTATACTGTTTTCCTAATTATAAAGCAGGCCCATGCTAGGTCAAGTGTCATTTCGATAGTGAGGTTAAACCACAAGAATGTCAGGCATATGCCAAAACACTGCAAAGAAAAAACCGTTTTGCAAAAATTGCTCTATCCATGTTCCTCTCAACTGTTCTGTCTTTTCTCAACAGCCTCTTTTGTAGATTCTTGTTCATCATTTCATTCTAGAACTTACTGGGAAGAAAATGCAGTTGCTTTAATTCTTGCTTGACTTGTTATTCACTTATGACCACATTACTGTACCAAAGAAAAATGGTTTTTTTCTGCTTGCGTCTATGCTCTGAATATCCTAGGATTACCTTTTCCCTGCACATTTCCTATTATTTTCTTCTAGGCTAAACCAGCTATTTAGCAGTGACATTTAATAACAAATTTTGCTTATGACTCATATTTTTTAGCTAATAGTCTGTGTATACCATTGTATGGAAGGTTAAAACATTAGATTAATGAGTAGATTTTAGCTTCACTATACCCATGTTTTAATACTATCTACATGTATCCCACCCACAGCATCATGCTGTGCATCTTAAATATGCACAATAAAATTTATTTAAAAAACAATGCAGATTAATGGAAGACACCTTAGTGAAGCACAGTGACTCTAGTTTGTAACAATTCATGAATAATTAAGAATTTAAAAAGGAAACTTTAATTTTTCAATTCAATCAAGCTGTTGTATAAAAGGTCAAAGCAGAAAAAAGCAAGAATAAATACTTCAATGGAGTTGTTAAAAATTACCCTGTGTAGCTTTTATTAAATGAGTTAATTTTTCTTTTTAAGTTCTTAACTCAGATCTAGATATTTTTTAAGTAAATGCTCAATAAATACTTGCTATTATTCATAACTAGCTAAATGGTTTTCTCCCTTCCCCCCTATTTAGTATTTGATGTTTTAAGATGATATATTTTCAATTCATCTTGTATATATTTTATATAATATGTAAAATTATAAATATTTAATAGGCAGCAATGGAATCAGACCAGATAATTCTTATGATTCTTATATTTCTATACATAAACCTCTATCTGCCTCTTTTTGTTTTAAAAAAAAGATACCATTAATAGCCTGATATTCTGGTAACAAGAGCTGGAAGTAAAGATATAGTCTAGAGCAAGAGATATAATCAAAAACTTTGAGCTACGACTGCCACATCACACCTAATTAAAAAGGAATGAGTGGTAGTGGCTCTGGTGATTTTTTCATTTTGAAGAAACATCTTCAAAATGGACTATACAAATAAATAGAATAAATAATTACTAAGCTCATAGATCATGGGTCTGGAATATGCCTTGAGATGTCAGCTCATCCATTCTTCTGACCTCAAGTTGGATTATACCTAAACCATCCCTCTCAGATGCAAATCATTCTTTCTAGGGATATTCAGAGAACAGGCCATGATTTGATTCAAAGAAAGATCTCCTGGAGCTCTCGCCCACCCAATTTACTTAGAATTATTTCTGGTTATTTTACCAACAGAGAAGAGAGAGATGGAGATAGTCTACATAGAGAGTTAAATCTCTTCCCCTAGTGGGGTTGGCTCCCTCCCTGAGAGAGCAGAGGAGTTTCATACCAGAAACATTAAATGCCTTTGAGCACAATGGAAAGAGTTGGGGTAGCGGCTCCAAGGCTTGCATGAAGCATAGTAATGAACAGCAGGGCCCCTGACTTCATTGCTGGATTTTAGTTAACATCTTTATTCACCATCTAAAGAGAGAGTCATCAGTTTGTCAATTTCTAGATGCTATTCAATTAGGAGCTCCAAAAAAATATAGAGCATAATGAAGTGATCTAGTGGATTAGAGAAGTCAAATAATCTGTCAAGAAAGATAAAGAGTAGACACATTTACCATCTAAAGAATCATTCTTTATCTTACCAAGAAAAATTTTTTAAAAAAGAATTGCAAAGCATTTTAAATATGTTTGATTCAAAGCAAAAGATAGAATGAGGAGGACATTGTGTGTGTGATTATCAAGCCATGGTTCTCTCAGAACAGCTCCTTTAGCTGCAGTGCATGGGGTCAAGGAGCCAATACCAAGTTTGGAAGAATCGTGAGCACATGAGGCTGCAGTTATGCATCGTGATTCTGTTTCTTTTGTCTGTAAACACTAATGGATTTGTCCCATGGTGTTTTCTCTAATTCTAAATAAACTATTTGAACAGAGCACTAAACTTTACTTGGCTAGTAACAATGATTCGCTCTCCCTTAAT
The DNA here is from genome assembly GCA_004363605.1 of Indri indri. Taxonomy (NCBI): domain Eukaryota; kingdom Metazoa; phylum Chordata; class Mammalia; order Primates; family Indriidae; genus Indri; species Indri indri. The sequence goes on along the minus strand of RJWJ010010483.1, from coordinate 2,284 downwards.
TACTACAATCCCGTCTATTCACTTTTTTAAAATTCTGAATCTCATTTATTTTGAGGCCTGATTATTTGGAAGCTCCACTGAATAGACCCTCATAAGTGAGTCTGATGCAGACGGGTGATTGCACTGATTTAGCCACGGTCTCTTAGCAGGCGGCTGGGAGCTGCGGGTCAGCATTCCAAACGTTGCTCTAATGCTCCGTTCACTAAACCACACTCCTTTGCCTTTTTTCTTTTATAAAATATTCTACTAACAGATGTACTTGCTTTTGTGAAATCCATCTAGCTAAATGGGACAGGATTCCAGACTTCATAACGCCTGTGCTGGGTCTCAGGACTGGACAATGATAACACACACATGATTGTTGGCAACTCTGAGCCAACCTTAGCATCGTCCAAGGGAATTTTTAAAAAATTTCAATATTTGAGCTTTCAGTCAGCTGAAACCAAACATCTTGTAGTGGAACATGGACATCAGTATTTCTAGAAAGCCCCCCAGAAGACTCTATTGCACAGTGACAGTCAAGAACCACTGCTGTAGACGCTATCTCTGTTTAGGAAAGCGGGCATTCTATACGGCAATATAACCAATTGTTGCTACCAGCAGAGGGCCTGTGATGTCTTGCACGGAAGCCTAAAGAATGTGTGGAAGATTTGAAAGCCCAGCCTCCATCAAACCCTCCTTCTGACGCGTGGTTCAGAGGAGGCGGCACGGCCCACTGCCTTCTACTCAGGAAGTGCGCAGAAGCCACTCGACGACACAGCTCGATCCTACACAGGTGGCTGGCACAGTCATTTCACTGAGAAGCCGTAGGTTTTCATTTGGAAAGCCATTTTATCTGGCAATTCAGACAAGTTGTAGGAAAAGACCCTTGAAATAAAATTGATGACTAAAAAAGAAGTGCCTTTTGAAGTTCAAAAGCGAAGCTAACAGGCTTCAATTTTTTTCTTAACAAATCTGTGCATATATCTGTCCTTTTCTAATTAATTTCAATGTGTGGCTCATCTCCAGACAAAATGCTCAAGTGAAAGAGCCCAGCATAATCTGTTTGCATATGTATCACTTCTGATGCTGCTCTCATGTGTACCTACAGGGTTTTAATTTATGGGGGTGACTGAGTCATGACATGGGAAGGTCAGTGCTGTTGAAAGAATTTATCATTCATGGTTCCCAAGAGAAAGGGGCACACCACGCCATGCAGGACCATGGAGGAAACACCGGTGGTTGGTCGGGAGGCAGAAGCAGGCTGAGGGCAAAGTCTAGGCCAGAGCCTTCACTGAGGCCCCTGCAGGAAAGGCAGGGCAGGGCAGGGCAGAGTAAACAGCTCAAGGTTGGCTAGTTCGGATAATTCCAGCGGGCTCTGGGCTGCAAGGTTGGTTTCTAATTGCCTGGTAATTGGCCCAGGGAAAATATTAGCTTGGTGTGTGAGAGTTAGATATGGAGGTGGTTGGGGATGTGGATCTGGGCTTGGGTGGTTTGCAGGTGAAAGGTGTGCTCCAGGCCAAGCCCTTTTCTGTCTCTAAGAACTGGCTGGCCCTGGGAGGAGGGGGGCAGTCTCTCCCCAGCCAGCAATATTTTTAAGATGTCAAAGCATCACGAGATACAGAAAATACACTAATCTACTGGTCTGTGATTTAAATAACTTGAATGAGATGCTGCTTCTTGAAACCCTAAAGGTAAAATGGGATACGCCCTATGCTCCCTGCAAGCGTGCAGGGTCAACCAGACATGACAGAGAGGGAGCAAGAGTGTCAGCACCATTGTGCATAAACTCATTTCTCGAAGTTTATTTTTCCTTCTTATCCCTTGATTGATGAGTTTAATATCATCCTATGCACGCTGCCAGTTAGAAGATAATAATTGCAGTACTGTAATGTGAAGCTCAAAGGAAGTTGTATTGCACTGAAAGAGTGCCTCTGTGAAATCCATATTTTTATGTTATGTTTGTGGGAATAAAAAGACAAACAAAATACACCTCAGGAATCAACATGTCATGATATGATCTGAATGTTCTCTTAAAACATAGCCTACCTGTTTTGGCTTCTGGAAAACCTGCCAAGCAAGAAAGATACCTGCAATTAATATGCCAACGACTGCATTTACAATTCGTAAAAAATACTTGGGAATAAACTTGAGAACAGAGCATTTGAATGTCCCAATCTACATTGGCCTTGTTATGGAAGTGTCTAAACATCTGGAGGCCCATATGGAGGTGTCTCACCCACAAAAGCAAATATATCTGATAGAATCACAGATGATCCTTCTATCTGTGAGTTGTCTATATGCT